>VZTR01021454.1:159187-177505 GCA_013400775.1 Chaetops frenatus | reverse complement strand
TGTCATTCCACTGCTGTCACTGTGGGGCTGTCCCTGTGTCATTCCATTGCTGTCCCTGTGTCATTCCATTGCTGTTTGTCCTGCAGTAATTTAAAACTCCCCAAGCACTTTGCAGCATTCCTGGGTGCCATGAAATTGGGATTCACCATAACCCTTGGTGGTGTCCAGCTTTGGGTTGTTATTCCAAACATAAATCTAGTACCAAAGTCTACATTTTATACATGCAAAGCACCATTTTTTAAACTTTGAATGGAGATTTTTTTTCCTTCAAGAGTCTTTTTTGCCATGGGATCAGTATTCTTGGGACCTCACATCACAAGTTCATTTGTGATATCTTCAGTGACAGCAGCATCTCATGGGATGGATGCCCAGCCCCATGGCTGTTATTTTCCTGGTTGAGTTCCTGTCCAGACCCCAAATACTCAAATTTAACCTGTAGCAGGCATGGAAGATGGCAAGGGAAGGAATGAGAACCAGCCTGCACACAAGCAGAGGTGGGAACTGTGAAAGCATTAGGCAGAAATCTTTCAGCTTGGAAGATCTACATAAAAATTCCATCTCAAACTTCCAAATGAAAGAACTTGCCTTTTCCTTTGTTTTTTTTTTTTTTTATGCTTTTTTCCCCCCCTCAACTCACCACAAAGCCAGCACACATCTGAGGCATGGAAACCTGGGGAAAAATGCCAAAGTCTAGGATAAAAAGGCAGCCTTTTAGCACCCGAGGTAAGTGTGCAGAGCACGCTGAGTGCAGGGGGAGCAGCACAAATCCCCCTGGCAGTGGGAACACGGAGTCTGGGATCCTGGAGTGGGCTCCAGCTGCTCTCTGCTGCCTCTCCTACCCGGGCAGGGACATCAAAGCTGGCACTGGGTGTTTTCCTGGTGCTGTCCCAGCTGCAGTTTGCTGTGGGGATGCACTGAGGGTGTTCACAGTGAGCTGGGGGGGTGCTGTGGGCAGAACTGCAGGAAATTCTTGGCAGTCTGTTGGAGCTTGGCCCTGGCCCTCGGTGTGAGACAGCACTTTGTGCTTTCATCTCCTGGCACCAAATGCCTGTGAGATGCTGTGCTGTATTCCGAGGATCTGTGTGGATGTAGCTGGAGTGCTGCACACGGATCCTCCTCTCTTTTCATAGATCCCACACTGCCTTGGGTTGAGAGGGGCCTTAAAGCTCATCCAGTGCCACCCCTTGCCATGGGCAGGCACAGTTCCACTATCCCAGGTTCCTCCAAGCCCTGTCCAACCTGGGCACTTCCAGGGGTGGGACAGCCAAAGCTTCTCTGACCGATGTGTTCTGGTGCTTTTGTGTGCCTTTTCTTCCTGTGTCCCCTCCAGCGTGGAAGCAGAGAACACCCCCAGAGCTCAAAAAGGGCATCCCAAACCATCACAACTCACTGCACCCTCCCCTCCCTAACCCCTGTGTGTGCTGCTGGCTGCAGGTATGACTACGAGGAGGTGGATGCAGATGCTGCCAACAAAATGATGAAGGATTTGGAGACGGTGATGTTCGACCGCTCCTTCGTGGGGAAGCAGCTGTCGAGTGGGGACAAAGTGTACACGGTGGAGAAAGCCGACAACTTCGAGTACAACGACCCCGTGGATGGCAGCGTCTCCAGGAACCAGGTGGGCACAGCCTCACCTGGGCTGAACTTGGGGGTGTTTTCTCCATGTCCTTTTTCCGTGAAGAGCAGTGGGTTAGGAATGCTGTATCTGGCAGGCAGTCCCTGGCTCTTGTTTCAGCAGCTCCAGCAGGTTCCCCAGTGTGGGTTAGGATGGATATTAACCTCCCTGGTGGTGATGCCTTGGATTTTAATTTTTATATTTTTCCAACCCTGCAGTGCTCAGGGTGGGACTCTGCAGGGTTTTGGAGCCTGGGAGCTGCTGCTCTCTCATCTTCAGATGGACACAACAAAGCCTCTCCCAGCTGCTCTCCAAGGACACCCAGCCTGTCCTGGGCCCAAAATGTGCAACCCAACAGCTTGAGAAGGGGGGGTGAGCTTGGGGAAATGCCATCATTAGCTGAAGTGTTAATTGGGGAATTGCTGCTGATCTGCAAATGGAGCAAAGCTCTAAAGGGGTGAAGAACTCGTGACTTGGGCTCCATTGTGAGAGCAGCCTCTGGCTCCCCAGGCTGGGCCTTTGAAGGCCTTTCAGATAAATCTCCACCTTTATTCCCTTCCTCCTGCCTGGGCTCTGTTCCCAGGGAGCCCCTTCAGGCATCACTGGGAGCAGGGAGAGGGTAACACAGGAGCCTTCTGTGGCTCCCTGGAGAGCAGGGATGGTGTGGGTCAGGCACAGCCACCCTGGGAATCTTAGAGAACACTTTGGCTACCCAAAAGCACAGAGCTGAGAGGTCCTTCCCTCCCGTGTCCCCGAGCAGGGTTTGAGGCTCATCTTCTCCGACGGCTCCCGCATCATTTTCCGGCTGAGCGGCACCGGCAGCGCCGGGGCCACCGTGCGCCTCTACATCGACAGCTACGAGAAGGATGCTCAGAAGATAAACCAAGACCCACAGGTGGGGCCTGCACCTCTGCTGGCTCACAGAGCTCAGCCCTTTCTTAGCCCTGCTTTGCTTGGAGCTGTGGGGAGATGCCAGGAATTTTGGGAGCTGGAGGTTTGGTGTCTTTCATCCTGGTAAAAATAAGATTATTAAGAAAAAAAGCTCAGTGTGGAGCAAGGAAAGTTAGTGGGAATGCCTCACAGCTGTCTCTGTCACAGCACAAGGGTTTTCTTGTCTGTGTTACACCTGTGGCTGGTTTAAAGCAAATAAATGGGGTCACAGGATGCAGCTGTACCTAAGGTGACACTGCCCTGATCTGTAGTGAGTTCAGTACATGTTCTACAACATCATTTACAAATGCTGCTGAGCTCTTGTAGGCACTGGAGGAAAAGAATCCTCCTCTCAGATTTAGGTTTAGCCTGGATATCAGGAAAGGGTTTTTCACCCAGAAGGTGGTTGGGCACTGAATAGGGAATGGGCACGGCCCCAAGGCTGCCAGAGCTTCAGGTGCATTTGGACAATGCTCTCAAGCACAGAGTGGGGTTGTTGGGGTATCTGTGCAGGACCAGCAGTTGGACTCCATGATCCTTGGGGATCCTTCCAACTGAGGGTATTTTTTCATTCTATATTCCCCAGCAAACACTCTATGAGCTCTTTGTGCCTAACTTACTGTGCAATAAATGACAAAAACACTGAAAATCCCCCATTCTGAGAGGAACAAACTGAACTTAGGATTTATCCATCCTGTGCTGATGTGGAGTTTGGGATCCGGCACAGGAAGGGTGGCAGCAGCACCACTGGAGTTTGGGATTTTCTCTGAGCACTGCAGCCCTGTCCTGGCCCCAGAGCTCAGGCTGAGAGCCCAAAACAGTCCTTTGGTCAGGAGAGCTGAGCTTTGGCTGATTTGAGCTGACCTGGATGCTGAGGGATGTGCTGTGGGAAGGCTGCACCTGCTGCTCTGCAGTTCTGAGCCCTCTCTTTCCTCCCTGCAGGTGATGTTGGCACCTCTCATTTCCATTGCACTGAAACTCTCCCAGCTCCACGAAAGAACCGGCCGCTCGGGGCCCACCGTCATCACATAGAGCCCCCCTGAGCTGGAGTGTGCCCTGGGGCAGGCAGGCAGGCAGCCCAGCCCCTCTCCTTGTCCAATTGTCACTAACAGAGGAATATTGATTTTATCCCTGTATTTAAGAACACTGTTTTGCTGCTAAGGATTGCCAATAAACCCCAGCCCTCAGCACCCCTTGTCCCCTCGGCTGCTTCTCTTCATCCTCAGCGCTGTCAGGTTGGGTGTGGTGCTCCTTACACAACATTTGGGGCAGCACCTGGACTCCTGGCTTTGCCTTAAACAAAAAGCTCTAGGAATAACAGAGACACTAAATTCTTTAATAATTCATAGGCTTTTTTTATTATCCTGGAAATTGTCCTGGGAAAGAAGCACCAATACTTTATCCCAGTTTGGACAAGCTTGTTTGGTTGAATGTAGACAGTAAGAGCCTTGGAATAATCAGATTTGCAGGCATTAATGTGCAATATCTTATCCAAGGGCACAGAGAGGGTCACTTTGGAGACAGCTGTAGCTTTGTTTGATGTTAGGGCTGTGCAGCTGCACCTTCCTGCCCTTTTCCTGGAAGTACTCACATTAGTGGGATGAGTTTAGGTCCTGTCCCCTCTTGGTTTGCTTGCCTTTGTCACCCAAATCCTGCAGTCCCTGTGTCCCATCTCACCTTCTGCCCAGGGCTGAAACTCAGGCTGGGTCCCTGGGCAGGCCTGAGGGAGCAGCTCTATTATTCAGGAATGTGGAACATCCCAGCCTCATCCCAACCTGCCAGCACCACTTCCAAGGGAGCCTGGATGTGCTGACAAAAGGCTTTTTCTCTCACCTGTGCACAGGTGAGGTGTCTCTGCTGCTCTGTCTGCACTGACAGTTCTGCTAGGGGAGCTGCTCTGCTGCGGAGTAGATAGAAAACTTCAAAAATGAGATGAAAGTAAGTCTAAAAGCTGAGGGAGGAGCCAGGAAAAGCCTGTGCCTGAGGTTGGGAGAGCTGTGTTTTCCATGCTGTGGTGCTGTGCCTGCCCAGTGCTTCCCTTGGCAGGATTGTTCCAGAGGTTTCCCTCATGGCTGGCTGCAGAGCACTAAACCAGGAAGCTGGGATTAGTGGGGGAAAAACAATTTGGCTGCTCTAATTTGCCTTTCAAGCATTGTGTGAACAAGTGACCCCGGAGTTTATGGTTGGCCTCTTGTTAAAGCAGGTCAGTCCTGGCTTCCTCCTAATGGAACTGTGAGTGTTTTTCAGTCAAACTGTGCTAAAAGCTGCTCTCTGCCCATCCTGCTGCTGGCTGGTGCTAACAGCTCTCTGGTAGCACACAGCTCTCCTCTCCTGGGGCTCCCAACTTCTTTCAGCACCTTCAGAATGAGAGGAAAAATTTCCTGTGTTCTCATGGCTTTATCTCAGCTCAGTTCCTCCAGCTGCTCCTTCCCACCACAGCTACAAGAGCTGCAAAGTGGAGCCCAAACTGTTCCCCCTGTGACAATTTGTGCCTGTGCAGCCCTTGCCTCTCTGGCTCGTGGGATTTTGGAGCTTTGTGCCAGGGGAAATGTTCTTACAGCTCCCTGACAGGACATTGGAACCAGCTGGGGATTGGGCTCCTCTCTGATACTGGTGACTGGACAAGAAGAAACAGCCTCAAGTTGTGCCAAGATTGGATATTAGGGAAAATTTCTTCCCCAAAAGGGCTGTCCAGCCCTGGCACAGCTGCCCAAGGTAGTGGTGAGTCCCCATCCCTGGAGGGGTTTAAAATCCATGTGGATGTGGGAGCTGGGGATGTGATTTGGTGGTGGGATTTGCAGTGCTGGGAACAGTTGGGCTCGATGGCCTGAGAGGGCTTTTCCAGCCTAAATGAATGTGTGATTCTGTGGCTGCTGGCCAGAGATCCCTCTTGGGGAAGCCTGGGTGGATTTGCCTGCTGGGTCACTGAGCAGGATGCAGCTCTTGGCAGCTGCCCCAGTGCCAGCACGTCCCTGAGTGCACAGCACATGCAGGGAAAGGGGCTGTGGCTCAGGACAGCTGATGCAGCTCCAGGGGACTCCCAAGGATCAGTCAGTCCTCATTTTCTCAGGAAATCCACTCTTATCCCATTGCTGGATCCTGGTGGGTCCCTTCCAGGTCAGGGACAGTGCAGGAACAGGGGAGCACAGTCAGTCCTTGCAGCACTTGATGGGCTGCCTTTGCCAAAGCCATGCCCAGGGAGGGGTTTGCAGAGACTCAGCCCCTCTGCAGATGGAGATTTGCATGAAAAATGACTCCTGCTCTTTCTCTGCCTCTCTCCAGGCCAAAACTCAGGACTGTCCTGGAGGAGCCCAATGAGATCCAGATGTCTCAGCAGTCAGTGTTGTAACCTTTACATAAGGCAGGATCTCTTTTCTGGGTGTAGCTTGCACTGCACAGAGATGGAAACACATCCCAAGAGCTTCCTGGGAAGAGCAGCCACAGCACAGAGCAGAGCTCAGCCCAGCCCCAAACTCTGCTCTGGAACTCCTTGTCCCATGAGGTGCCATGGCCAAGAGTTGAGCTGGCAGGAACCAGTGTCCAGGGTGACCTCCAGTGTCCAGGGTGACCCCCAGTGCCCAGGGTGATCCCCAGCACAAGGGGGATGGTTGAACCCCTGTGCTTGAGGCACAAAAGCTCTGAAATCCTGGTTTTCTGGAGGATTTTCCACCCTGGAGATGGAGTGTCTTTCTCTAGATGGCAGCATTGATAAAGAGTCTCAGGGCCACCTCCAGCTGAGGCAGGGTCTTGCCACAGCTCATTCTGGCATCATTTCATCAACAATCCTGGGATTCAGTGACAATTCCTGTGTTTCTGAAACCTTGGTGACTTGCACAGGCTGCCCAGATTCTTCCTAAGGATGGGCTCTCACACAGAAATATTGGCACAAACCACAGGTTTCAGACTACCTAAAACAGTTCAAGAAAACACTGCAAGTGCTGTTATTGGTGGGGTAATTCCATGTGAAAAATCCAAAGTCTCATCCCCAGATCTTCGGCACGTGGAGGTTTGGGCAAAATTTTCAGGTACCACTAATAAATTGTGTTATTTGGCATGTTCCCATCACAGCACTGACAGCTGTGCCCAGGTTCAGGTGGGGAAAGTGGCAGCAGATGAGCTAAAACAATTACTAAATGAAATAAAATCCCATTTGTTCCCTCAGTTTTCAGACACTGACCATCAGCACACTCCAGGGTCTCTGTGCTTTTTCACCACCATCAGCAGAGCTTGTCTCATCCCTTCCCTTGGTATTTCCTCATATTCCCCAATGTGGGAGGCTCTGGGAAGATCCCAGAAATGCTGGGCTGGAACCAGAAAAAAGCAGGGCCAGGCTTGGGCCAAAGACTGCAGGTGAAGGAGCAGGTCAGGGAGGAGTGGTGAGAAAGGGACAGGATCAGGATGTGGTGCTGGGGTGGAGGTGGAAGCAGTGGGGTGGAATTTATGGAGAGTGAAAGGGATAAAAGCTCCAAAACAGAGTGGGATTTGGTTTTACTGCCTTTGTTTTCACAGGCTGTGATTATGAGGCAGAATCCACAGGGATAACAACCCTATTCCCATTTTTGGGAAATGGCTTCACAGGTCAGTGCTGACCCTGCTGCTCCCAGCACCCCACCTGCATTTCAGTTCTGTGAACTCCCACTCTCCTCTGGGCTGAACACTCATCTCCACATGTACAGCCTGATTGCAGGGAACAAATTAAGTTTTAATTGGGCTGAGGAATCCTAGTGAGGAGCTGCTCCAGGTCTGAAATGCATCCAGGCTCCTCGTGTGACAGTGGGTGAGAGGAGCCAAGGCTGCAGCTGTTGGGATGGATCTGGATGATGATGGGATTCAGATGCTCCCAGGGCTCTGAGAGAGCTGGGGGTGCTCACCTGGAGAGGAGAAGGATCCAGGGAGACCTGAGAGCCTTCCAGGGCCTAAAGGGGCTCCAGGAGAGCTGGAGAGGGACTTGGACAAGGGATGGAGGGACAGGACACAGGGAATGGCTTCCCACTGCCAGAGGGCAGGGCCAGATGGGATATTGGGAAGGAATTCTGGGCTGTGAGGGTGGGGAGACCCTGGCACAGGGTGCCCAGAGCAGCTGTGGCTGCCCCTGGAATTGTCCAAGGCTGGGCTGGAGAGGGCTTGGAGCAGCCTGGGACAGTGGGAGGTGTCCCTGCCCATGGTGGGGGGACTGGATGAGTTTAAAAATCCCTTTTACTACAGCAAGGCAAAGGCTGGTGGAAATCCTGCCTGTGGCACATTTAATTTGCCATAATTTCAAATTTTCTGGAACCAGCAGGAATGAGATGAACACTGGAGGAGTTCAGCTGCACTTCATGGCTGTATTTGATACCATGACATGACTTAGAAAGACTTTGCATCAATTCAGATCAATTCAGCTCCCTCCCCTCCTCTGTGGAAGCCACCTGGAAGGACCTTCCATGCCCTGCTCCCTCCAGGTGCCCTTTTGGGTGCCCCAGGGTGACTTTCAGATGTGCTGCAGAGCTCCTGATGTTGGGGAATCCCCACAGTCCCTCCTCTCATCCAGAGCACACAGGAAGGGGAAAAAAGGTGAGTTTTGGAAGGAATAAAAGGCCAAGCAAGCCCTGTGTTACAGCGAGTGAGTGTGCAAAGCTTTGAATCCTCTGAGCCCGTGTTTATCCAGTGCTCTGGGAGCCGGGGGGAGCTGGGGGGAGCTGGGGGGAAGTGGAGGAGTTGAGGAAGTTCACAGATAGAGAGTGCTTGTGTTGTTTCTGGCACAAAATTCCCAGTCATGTGTGTCCCTCCACAATGGCTTTCACCTCCCGTGGTGGGGCTGGGAGACCCTCAGGAATGATCAGCTCCAGCAGGGAGGATTGGGGTGGCTCTTCCTGGCAGCACCAAGGCTGAGCACTGGGCAGCGGCAGCAGCACAGGGGGCTTTGCCTTCTCCTCCAGGGTCACTGTCTGCAAAGAGCCTCTCTGGGTTAAAAAACCAGACAGATGCTGCAAATCCATCCTGTGCCAGGGCAGCACAAAGATAAAAGTGGTATCATTCTCTGTAATTACAGTCAGCCTCAAAGAAGACACTTTATGAGGGCATTAATCAGCTGCTCAGCTCCTACAAAAGGAAATAATGTGATTTTAAAGCAGTGCTGGGGTTTAATTTGACTCAGCAGCAGTTTAGAGGTGTTTCTCTCTTCGCAAGAAATTCCAGCTGTTTGAGAGTTTGATCACTTGGATGACAGAGGAAAAAATACATATATTTGAATTTAAATGATGGTCCTGCCTTGTTTCAGATACCTACAACTTCCAGGGTGAAGCACAGCCTTTTCCAAAGCAAAGTAACAGCCTCAGTAATTAGTTAATTAGTACATAGGTGTTATTTAAATAGCTAAATGGGACTTTATTGGAATGCTAAAATGCATTTGGCCCAGCTCAGTGCCTTTTTCAGGAGTACCTGACCTCCCTCCAGTTTCAAGAGGTCAGAGTGTCCCCCACACTTACTGGTTTTTAGCTTTCAGTATCATCCTGATTAAATTGTTGCTGTTGTGAAAGATGAATATTTAGGTTGTATGGAAAGTAGAGAAATTCAATGTAAATTGAAGCAATTTATTTTTAAATTTATTGCCAAGCAAAAATGTGCAACATGTCCAGGGCTGTTAATTAGTGTCTCAGTCCCAGCAGCAGGTGGGACAGGGCAGCTCCTGGCAGCATTTCAGGCATTCACTGTTGATAACATTTATGGCAGTGTGAGCAAGGTATGACATTTTATTTTGCTGCTTTCTCAAATTAAAAAAAAAATTTAAAAAAATTTTAAATAAGAAGAAGAGATGGGATAGATCAATTCAAATTAAACAGCAGCAAAAGTGAAATTAGACATTTGTGGTTTCAGCTCCCTGGCTGCACTGCTGAGCTCTCTATCAGGGGCAATCAAAGGCAGCTCTTGTATGTTCTGCTTTGAAGTGACTGCTGTAGATGTTTTATAAAAAGCAGCTGAGCTGCATTTCTCAATTTTAGATACAGGGCTTGAAAAGCCACCAAGAAACTGAATGGCCCCGTGTGTATCTGTGAAGTCTATTGTGTGCAGAAGGAGGTGCAGAACACACCTCAGCTCCTCCAGATTTCTTCTGCCATGGCCACTGGGCTGGTGTGAACAGCAAATACCACTGGGGTTTCACAGGAATTGGGTTTTTTACATCCAGAGAAGTGCAGCAGATTCCTGTCACTGTGCACTAATTCCTCACCATTGTGCAGAGTGGTTTGTAGCTCAGTGTTTGCACACTGGATTTTTATCTTACATTCACAAGTTTTTTCTCCTCTCCTTTTTGCTTTCCTTGTTTCCAGCTCTTCCTCCTTTGTAGCCTCCTTCACAATCTTCCACATTATCACCTTCTCCATACACAGAATTTTTCTCCTCTGGATTTCAGTTCTTTTTTGCAGCTCTGTGTGGGAACACAAGGCTTCACAAGCTCCAGTATGGAATGTCTGAGGAGTTACTGAATGATCAGGTGAAAAAAAGCACATGAAGCCCTATTTTCAGAGCTGGTAAAAGCAATTTATAAATGAATTGCACTGGGAAACACAGGGGAAAAGGCTCCATCCTGAATTAAGTGGATTAAACCTCAGCTTGTCCAGTTGTATGGCAGCTACACAGCCACAACCTCATGCACACCCCAAAGATCTTAAAAGTTTCTCCTGTGGGGCCCAACTCCTTCAAAATAACATTTTAAATGTCCTTCAAAACCAAATTGTCTTTGTTTTGATACCATTTTTTCCCCTTTAATAATGGTTCCCATTATTTTAAATCTCTGTAGAGTGGTGGCCAAACACAGAAGGTGCCAATGCCAAATCCAGGGAGGATGGAGATGACACAGGGAGGCTCAGGCTACGTTTCCTGAGAATTTTCTTAACAGCACGAGACTTTGCTAAGAGTTATTTAATAGAATTTGTGCTGGAACACTCTGGAAAAAATCTCAGATTTTTATGCATTCAAAGCTCTGTAGATTTTCACTTCAATTTGCTCCACAGAAACTGATCTGAACATAAAGAATGTTCCAATCAACATCTTTTAGCATAAATGATACACTGGCAACATTACAAAACATCAAGTATTCAGTTACATCCCGGGGTCCCATGGCTTTTATTCCACACAATGAACTGGAAGAGGCCTGGAGCAGGCTGAGAGGTAAAGGTTAAATTATGGATATGTATTCAGCTTTTGAGAAGTGTGAGAAGCTGTCAGGCCCTGCAGCCCCTGTCCCATGAAAGGCTTGTCAGCACGTGTTCCCTGAGCAGTGGGACAGCCTGAGGAGCTGAGCAGAATGGCAGGAGCTGAAAGGCTGCACAAGAATGGAACCAGCAGTGGTCTATAAACCCACTCGAACTCCTGTTTGTCCCTCTGGCACTGCAAAACCACTCCAAAACAGAGGCCAACTGTTAACAGAGGCAAAGCCAACTTCATCTTTTGCAGGCTGACAAATGGTCATGTAAGTTACCAAATAACCCAAGACCTCGGGATTAAACTTCTTCAATTGTTTTCACATGATGCAACTTTAAATCTTTCTTTTGAACAGTATTAAATTTCCTTTCATTCCCATAAACTTCAGAAAAAGTTGACTGCTCTCACATTTCAGACTGTGACCCAGCTAACTTGCACTTTTCCCCTCTGCTAGTCTGGAGAAGAGAATAATGAAATTCAGACAACAGTGACCGAATGTTGTTCCGTAGAACTTTCCTTTTACAAAACAGATGAATACTCCTGGGCTCCAAAACACTGCAGGGAACAAAACTTTCAAACCTTATGGAAATAAAATAGTAAGCCTGTTCAATGACTTCATCTCCTTTATCAGATCAGAGACATTTTCACTGGAATTGAAATGGATTTGAAAAAAATCAACTCTAAATAGAGGAAAAGAATTTAAAAATCCCACTGAAGCCATTCTTGCAATACTACTTTATTTAAAACCCCCACACCCACGTGAGAGAAGGCTAAATTTCACAGAGCTTTCTAGGGAGAAAACCTCTTCATCATCCTCATAATTGACGCAATTCTTTGCTGCAGATAGAATTGAGCTTTCATAACACAGGAAAATAAACATTCTAGTGTTAGTGATTCACAAGGAGATAAGCAGATGCAGTGTGTGCTGTGACTGGGACAAAGGGCCACAGAGAGGGACCACAGACACTCGGGGAGGGGGAGGCTTTGGCCACTGCAGGGGCTGGAATTTCTCCCTGGAGGTGCTGAGCTCTCCGGGATCTCACTGGAACCCCACCAGGTCGGTGCCCTCAGCATCCTGCCAGACAAAACCCTGTATTTACACAAGGAGAAATCCCCACTGTGCTGCCTCTCTGCTGCTGCTGGGAGTGGGATTGCAGTCACTTAAACCCATCGCAAATTCAGCCACCAGAGTCAAAATAAAAGGAGCCAAAATATATAAATCCAGCAGCCAGGGTTTATGGGGGAACTAAAGCAAACATTCAGCACAGAGATTTAGTGCAGCCAAATTGTTCTAAGTGACTGGGGTACCTTAGCTCACATCTCTGGGTTAGTGCTGTGCTAAACTCATGCTGATGGCAATAAAAGTTTTACATGCAAAGTGAGTGGAAAATAGGAGATGTTAGATAGGACAATACAAGTCTATAAAGCTGATACCTAAACCCTGCTATCAGGGCTTTGCCAGCCCCCTGCCAATTTCCATGCAAATTCCACCCCTGGGTCCCCAGTGTTTGTCTTAATTGGAAGACTTAAAGGTGAATTTAAATGCTGTTGGAATAAAAACCTGTTTAAGATGCCAAATCCCTGTGTAGACTTGCAAGTAAATAAATTGTAAAGGCTGACCAGGAGACTTCTTATTAACCTGTCAAACCACCAGCCCTGGAATCTCTTTTTCTCCTGCAAAACTGGTGATGTTCTCCCTCCTCTAACGTTTGAAGTGTTTTATTGCCTCCCGTGCCTGGCCACAAAGATGAGAACGTTTAGGAGGGTGATGAAATCTCCTTGTTCATCCTGAAGATGCCGTGGTCCTTCCCAGCAGGAAGGGCTGGGGCTCCCTGCAAGTGCTGGGAAGTGATGGATTATGTCAGCTGGGTGTAATACTGGTACAGTTTTCCAAAGTATTGCCTGAATAACCTTCTCTCTGAACTAGATTTTTTGATGATTTTGTTGGTTGATTCCTTTTGGAAGAAGCAAACTCCGTGTGAGGAACTTGGAAGTTACGGAGCAATTTCACCTGAAATTACCTGAGATGTTTTGCAAAAGGGACAACTTGGTCATGCCTAAACTCTGCCATGAATCCATGTCCTTCTTTTCCAGGCTCCCTTCTGGGGTTAATGACATAAAATAATTGTAGTTTCCTTTAAGGATAACTACAAAGCTCAGCACCTGAAGTGTGCATGCCCAGCCTGGGTGAGTGTTTGGAAATGTTGCTGTTACAAATTTCTCCCACTGCCTGCACCACGTCTGCTCCTTAAATGATCACTTCCAAAGTTTCCAGCACAATGGATGTCAGATGTAAGGAAAGGCTGGGGTGCCAGTTCAAAAAATAAAGTCATAACAACAACAAAACTCATGTGTAATAAGGGTACCAATATTTGCATATGTTATTAATTAGTTGCTGGTGTTTGTGTCCCATTGTCACCCTCCTTTTCCCAGAGGGGTGACATTATGTGTTATGGAGTTATGGAATTCAGGGATGTAAAGAACAGAGTCCTCTTGAGATCTAAATATATGGATATTTAGTTATATATATAAAATTCCAATGTAATCCACACATGAAAGAATTGTGGTCTATTTCAAGGCTTTGCCTTTCATCTTTTCCGTAGTTTTCTGCCAATTTTCAAAGTGTTCCCAGAGCACAGACTGAAGGGAATGATCTGAACAAGGCTGACCTGCAGCTCCTGATGCTCCCTGTGTCACTCTCTGTCCTCTGACTCCACAGTGCTCCCTGCACATTCCCTGTGGCTGCTGAGCCTTTGCTTTCCTCTTCAAGCAAAGGAAAAAATTCTACCTGAGGAGGCAGAGCTGTTTCAGACTGGCACAAATGCACCTCCTCCTCACTGGCCTGAGCTGCTGCCTTCAGGATAAAACTACTTATTTTCAGATCTCCCATCCCTTTAAAGAAACCACATTATTTATGTTGTACTTGCTCCTGAAACTCCACTGGAAAACAAAGTTGGCATCGAGTGGGCAATGTTTTCACCTGAGTTAGACAGAATTCCTTTCCTAAAGAATTCAGTGTAAGTCATGCCTAAATCTTCCAGCTTTAAATGCAACAGCAATTGTTGTTTTCCATTTTCTCATTTAAAAATCCACGCTAAAATGAGATTAACACCGGGTCTTTCCATGGATGCACAGATTTGAGGAATCCAGGGAAGTTCTACCCTCACTTCCAGCTTCCCCTCTGGAAGCCTGAACATGCTGTTGTAATTCCAGTTGAATTTCAAGAGGGCAAAGGATGATTGATATGGCCTCAAATGGTGGAATCAAAGAATCTGGTATAGATTAATAGGAATATTAGTGAAAGCTGGAAAGGAAAACAAGGATTCTTTTCTAATGTGACATGATACTTAAGAACACACATTGTCAGTAACTACAAATGTGTAATGTTTCTCTTTTATTTTGCTGTACTTCTGACACGATTCTCCTACAATACTTTGCTTATCATCCTCTTGTGAGGTTTATTGTACTTACAAATCATTTCCAGACAGCTTCTTTGCTATCTTTTCATTAAAAAAAGAAAAAAAAAGAAAAAAGAAAAGAAAGTTTTGTGGATAATACATTTTCCCTGCGGGGACTAATTCCACAATGATATTGACTACAAGCCTGTCGTTGTTTTAAAATATGTGGACATGTATCAAATGGTTGGTTCTTCTCCCCAGAGTCACCTTCTGAAGCTTTATGTGTGCACTTCATCTCCCAAACATCCTGAGACCACAGAGGAGAAACTCCAATTTGTCCTCCCAAGCTTATCCCTACCTGGAATTATTTTTGCCATCAGATCACCCTGGATACTCCGTGCTATCCATTTTGGGGTCTTTAGGGCTGTGTCCACCCCAGTTCCTTTGTTTAATATATATTTTTAGCCCTTCCACTGTGGGATGACAGACTGCAGCATGTTAAAGCAGGGAGAATATTTGTATTGATTTCCAAATGCTGCAGATTGAGAGCAGATGTACCACGTATTCCCCAAACGTATGTTTTAACTTTCATTTATGTGCTGTGCTGAGCAGTCTGCGAGCCAGGAAGTGATTTATATCTGCTAATTGCATGCACTTTGGTAGATTTGCAGCTAAAAATAAGCGGTTTGTTTTTTAATTATAAATGATTTATCCTCTCACGCTGCGTGGAGCTAAAACTTCGAAGCTTGGAGAATCTGTGTTTAGTTTCTGCATCTGCCACAGGCTTTTTTTTTGTACTTTAGTGGGTTATCCCTGTGCCCAGCTCAGAGGAGTCTGGATCTCATGGACATCTTACTTCAGAGAGATGAAGGAAACAGTTTTGTGTTGCAGCTGAAGAGGTGTAGCAGCAGTGGCTGCCGAAAGCAGTGGTTCAGAGGAGATTCTGGAGATGGGTCCCCTTCAGACCTTTGCTGGATCCAGCCCTTCTGCAGCTGTGGGGAGCCAGACCCAGCTGCTGATCTGAGGGAACATCACTCCCATTCTCTCTCACCAGAGGGTTCACTGGCTGGACTTGCCTGGGTGAACACAAGCAAACACAAGAGGTGTTAGGTCAGTCAGAAGTAACCAGCAATGTCACAGCAGAGGGTCAGGGCAGGCAAGCCTGGGCTGGTGCTGCAATCCCAGCTGCACGGGCTGACCTTCCCGCTGCTCCCACTATTCCTGCTATTCCCTGGCTCCAGGGGAAGCGTCAGGCCCCCGAGGGCACTCATTGCTCTTAAGGAGTCCCACCCCACCTTGCCTGGGGCTCTCTTTAAGTTCAGTCCCGGCCCCCTCGCAGTCTGTCCCTGCAGCATCCCTGTGCAGGGCTATGAACCCTCCTGATGCACGGAATGACTGCCCTGCTCCACCTCAGACCTGTCCGATCCCTACAATCCCTGCTCCACCTCAGACCTGTCTCATCCCTGCAATCCCTGCTCCACCTCAGACCTGTCCGATCCCTACAATCCCTGCTCCACCTCAGACCTGTCTCATCCCTATGGAGCTGCTGGCAGTCACCGTGCCGTGTCCCAGTGCCTGTGCCTGCTGCCCCAGTTCCTGCTGCTGCAATGGCTCCTGAGGAGCAGCCCCTGAGCTGCTGTTGATTCTCAGTTCGGTCTCAGACCTGCCTCGCCACCCTGAGCTTGCCCGATGATCTTGGCTGGAGCTGCCTTGTTCACCTGCATTAGCTTCAAGGACCTCAGGCATGCAGGTCCTGGCAGCTGACGGTCCCTTCCATGCGTCACACCAGATCCTAAAACATACCAAGCTTGGCTCGCCTTGTCCATTTCATCCATGTTTGTTTATTGGTCAGTTTTCCCGAGGAAATGGATAATTTCTTGTCCTTTTCCTGGCTGGTGAGAGGAGGTACATGAGCATGTTTGTATGTGTGAGGACAAGGTGGTTGCAGACCTCAATCTCCTTCCCTAACACGTTGCCAGATGTTTATCTGGGTTTCTTCCTCCCCTTGAAACTCTATTAGTCTGACAAGAAATACAAGATTCATATGGCAAAAGAAAAGCCTAAGGGATCTGATCTAGCAGGAAGCAAAGAGGAAATTCCTTTAATCTTGTCCTTGTTTCCACTTTGCTTATGAGCTTTTTATTAAACAGTTGCTGACTTTTGAAATCCTAAACCTAATCTAGGCATCCCAGGAATGTGATCATTTTTCTGGATGGAGACTAATTATCACTCCTAGGAGCTTCAACCAGCTTTGGCAGTGTCCTCCAACTCCAGCAAAAATGTTATCCACCCTTGGCAGGAGGGAATTCCAACCCTCCTGCCCAAAATCTCCGTTTCTGATCACCAGAGAGAGGGAAAAGCATGTTTAGGGGCTGGGCTGGTTGACAAGGTGGGGATCGATCACAGGTTGGACTTGGTGGTCTTGGAGGATCTTTTCCAACCTCAACAATTCTGTGATTCTGTGAAAAGTGTTCCTCTCCAAGTGCAATAATCCCACAGACTGCGGTCACTGGATGCGGGACAGACCCTTGGGAAGGGGAAGGGATGGAAACCCTCCCAGTGTGGATGTCCATGCACTGGAGCAGATTGTCCAGAGAGGGTGCGCACCCTCCCTCACCGGAGACATTCCAGAACCCTCTGGACACAATCCCACGCCGTGTGCTCCGGGATGTTGGAGAAGGGAGGCTGGACCAGCTCACCCGCTGCGCTCCCTTCCAACTCAACTCTGCGATCCTGTGTCCGCTCACAGGCTGGACTCGATAATCCCGCAGGCCATTCTGTGGAAAGCGCGACAATCCCGCACCGGGAAGGAGAAGGGACATGCCCGCCCCGCTGCCCTCAGGGCTCCGCCGGCGCCGCTCTGAGGGCGGGCGGCTCCTCCGCGCGGGGACAAAATGGCGGCGGCGGCGGCGGGCGGTGTGGGGCGGCCGCGNGCCTTCCCCGCCCGCCCGCCCGCCGGCACAGCGCGGGACGGAGGAGCGGCGGCCCCGCGGTGGATGCGGGAGCAGCGCCGGCTCAGGAATGCAGCAGCCGGGCGGCGCGGACGGGAGCCTCCCGCTGCTGCTGCCGCTGCTGCTGCTGCTGCGGGCGGGCAGCCGCGCCGAGCCCGGGGACGCCACGCAAGGTGAGGGGGACCGTGCCGGCTGCGGTGAGGGGAGCGGGGCCGGCACCGAGGGGAGCTCCGGCGCTGCCCCGCGCCGCCTCCCGTTAGCGAACTCGGGGTTTTATGCTCGCTCTGTGTTTTAATTGCGCCGTAAAAAAGCTTTTTCCAAGTGTTGGGGCCACTAAGCGTTGGCAGGCGGTCCCGCTTTGCGGTCCGTGATTGATGGTGCCCGCGGTGTGTTATCGGACTGAGGGTTTGTCCCTTGGATCCGGCTCTGAGGGCACGTTTCACCCCTCTTGTATCCCTTAGAACTGTTTATTTATTTATCTATTTATTTATTTTCAACAAAAAAGAAAGCGTCTCCGTTTTGCTTTTAGCGAGTGATACCTATCCCGCGGTCCTTCTGCTTTATCAGCGTTCTCATTCCAGCCTTTTTGCGAGCGATTTATGTGTAAAACATAGCGTAACCCAGGCATAAAGGGACCTTGGAACTGGGGTAGCTGGAATTGGGCAAGGACTGATTCCCTCAGGCCAAGTCAGTAAAAAGTGAGCAGTGTTTTTGGACGCCTGCATGAGAATTTCACTGAGAGTTGGATGTACGTGAGCTCCGGCTCCTCCAAAGTGTTTTGTGGTGGGCACTTGAATCACAACTCACCTCTGAGAAATGCTGGTTGATCGTATGCCTGTATTTAATGGTTAAAGAAGTGAAAAAAGTGAGCGCTAAAGAGAGGAAGTTGATGAAAAAGCCGAAATTGAACCCAAATTGTAAATACTGTGGGATAACTGCCTTTAAAAAACTGCTCGTAGCTAACAGATGTGACTCTCTAGTGCTAGCCCTGTGCCTGGGTTTCTGCCGGTGTCCCAGCGTGTCCCTAAGGATGCTGTTCCTGGGATTGTCTGAGAGGGAGTGGATCTGTTGGAATGACTTCCCGATGTCCCAGGCGTCTCGTGGTGCAGATTCAATGGCTGGATGAGTTCTAGCTTGGGGTCGGGATTCTTCATGACATCTCAATGGGAAAATTTTCAGAAGTTCATTTCTAGTGTCTGCAGGGAATACTCTGTGTGGTTCACAAATAGCTGTATTTTTACTA
>VZTR01021454.1:132970-159175 GCA_013400775.1 Chaetops frenatus | reverse complement strand
TTTTTTTTTTTTTTTTAACAGTGAGAACAATAATTCACTGGAATTACCACCCCAGGGATGTGGTGGAATCCCCATTGGTGGAGGTTTCCAAGTTGAGACTGGATAATCTCAGCCAGGTTCCCTTTCCCACAAAAGCCTGGACCAGGTGATCCTTCCAGATCCCTTCCAGCCTGGACTGGGATCTGTGATTATGTACAGTTACTTTCCACAGTGAAGGATTTCCTGCATTTTAAATAATATCTCTGGCAAACGTTTACAGACTGGATTCATGGGCAGATCAAGTGATATATTTATTTTTTATAGATAGAAATCTATCACATGTTCAACCACATACTATGTTTTCCCCCAGACTAGGTTTTGTGGAAGAAGAAGGGAACCTGAACATCCAGCAGTAATTAAAAAAAAACCAAACAAAGAAACCAAAGAAAAAGCCTGTTCTAAAAAGTTTTATGGATTTCTTTAAGGTGACTGTAGTGGTTGGGTAAATAGATTCTGCTCCATCAGAAACCCAGCCCAGACAGAATCTTCAGTCTCTACCCTTTAACCCTGACATTTTCAGGAAGAGAATGTGGACCACTGTCTCCTGCTGCTGCCTTTCTGTCTGTGACCTTTCCTTGTAGGGAGCAAAACAACCCCAAAAGCTTTCTACATTCACTGCCTTTTAACTTGTGCTCTTCCCAAGGGTGCTCAAGGGCTGGCCCCAGTGTTCCAAATAAAAGCACAAAGTTACTGTCAGTTTAAGGAACAGCAACTCCCCAGTTTGGATGTTTTTTTGTAGTCTGTGGCTCTGGATATTCCCAGTTCAGCTGGATTATTGTTCTTCCAGATCATGTAACTTTGTGAGGAATCCCAATGACAGAAGTGTGAATAACAGAAAAACATTTTAAAAGCATGGAGTAAACCCACAGATCTCTAGATTGTGTTTTAGATTGTAGGGGTGCTGCTGATTTCCTTGAAAGTTGTGAGATAAAGTTCCACAGCTCTTGATTAGTCCCTGTGGTTAATTGTTTCATCCCTGGGTCACGGGCTGCTGCTTCAGCCCCTATCCAGGAATGAGTTTAAAAACAAACAAAATGCTTTTGTTGCCTTAAGCCTCTAAGAGGATGAGGGTAGATGTCACTGTTTGAGGTTGTAGCCTTGTATTTCTTCACAAAAGTGGCTTGAAGTAGCAGCAAATTATCTTCAGGACATAGTTTCTTTGTTTCTGTAATTAACTTCTACTGAAGCTGCTGCGTTAATTATGTCCTCGCAGGGATTTAAAGTGTTGCAAATGAGAGTTGGGCAGGGGAGTATTTTAAAGCTCTTGTATGGATTTAAGTAGGCAAAGAGAGGGGGAAAAAAGAGTTTCCCTGAGGTGTGACACTGGATCCTGCTCTTTGGAAACAGATGTAGAAATCCAGCAGTCTGCAGGGACTCCAAAGAGCACCTCAGAGTTGAAAACTCTTTTAAAAAATCTCTAACTCAATGCAGCTGCTTTACACGCAGCGATTGTCTTGCAAGCCAGAAACATGCAGAAGGTTAACTCGGACAAAAGAAAAAGTGTAAACCTTTCCTTCCCCAAGCCCTGGATAAAAAAACCCCTCAGTCATCCTCAGCTGCAAATTCGATGTTCACACAGTTAAAGTGTGAAACGTTGTATCTCAGTTTTTAGGAGTCTGCTTGACTGAGGTTTTTTCTGCAGCCTCGGTGGTGTGTTCTCACCTTGCCGTGGGCATCCAGGTGATGGATGGGTGCTGCTGCTTCCCAGGGGAAATCGCTCCCTGGCACAGCTGGACAGGGTATCCAGGTGATGGGTGCTGCTCTTCCCAGGGGAAATCGCTCCCTGGCACAGCTGGACAGGGTGTCCAGGTGATGGGTGCTGCTCTTCCCAGGGGAAATCGCTCCCTGGCACAGCTGGAGAGTCTCACACCCGGCCGGGCAGAGGTGGAGGTGTCACGGTGATAACCCAGCCTGCATTTTGGCAGACTCCTCCCTATCGAAAGACTTAAACGAGTAGCAAATCCAGTTATTTTACTGTCTTGATCCAGGTTTCTGCTTTTAACAATTAGCAAACCCCGTGCTGTCTCTCGAAATCAGCTCCTTAAAGCTGGGCTCAAAGAAATTCTTTGGGGGCAGCCCCAATAATAAATAACAAAGTGACTTTGTAGGGCTTTTGCCATCCTGGTTTCTTTTTCGTTGTAATCAAGGAGATATTGAAAATCAACGAGTCTTCACATTTATAAATGGAACAACAGTGAAATGAAGAAATGAGAGCAGTTGTCAATGATTCTTTGCAAATAATAACAAAATACTGGTGTTAGCTGAAGGATGCTTCTGTGGGAGTGGTGATTGCAGTTTTACATCCTTTATGATGAAGTGCTTTAGAATTCCTGAAATTCTACATTTGGTGTAAAGTTTCATTTGGTCAGGTGCTGCAGAGGAAGTGACTTTTTTTTTTCTGTCTGTTTACAAGCAGAGTCACTGCTGTCCTTGCCAGGAGTGTGGCATGTGAGAGGCTTGGACATGTTTTAATGTCATTTAATTGGGCTGAAATGACAGGACACACAGGGATTGCTGTGAAGTTTGCCAAGGTGGAAAAACTGAGTAATTTCAGCTTAAATACATGTCACTAGTGTGTGATGTAATAATAAAGCTCTAAATATTACTATTTAATAGTAAAGTTCTTTGAAGTCCCCCAGGGAATATAACGTAAAATAAAAGAACTTGCCTATATTTGGAATCGAATGCAGCGCGATATTGAAAATGGTGTTCTGCCAAAGTCAGGCAGCTTGGGGAAAAGAAGTAGCTTGAGAAAGGAACCCTTTAGTGAGGAAAGCAATAACCCAGGCTCCTCAGCCTGCTTCCATGCCAGCATCCCAGGGTGAGGAAGATTGCTTTCCAGGATCTCCTCCTGAAGTGGAGACACTCGAGTGCCACTGTTTCCAAGTAAATCTGCAGGGCAGTAGAGGAAAGGAAGTGCCTTGTGGCTTCTGGAAAGAATCCCATGGTTCATATTGGTGGGATGGACATGGATTTGGAGGATGATTGTTGGGTAGGATTCCTGAAGAAACAGCATGGAGTGGTCACCAACAGGAGCAGAAAACCACAGCACTGCCATGGGTGGGGGGACTGGCAGGGATAAATGGGCTGTGGGGCCAGGGCTCTGTGTGCAGAGCTGGGCTTTCTCTGCTGTTTCTCAAAAAATAATTGGAGTTCACGCCCAAGGCAGGAGCAGAAGAAAGCTCAGGTCACGGCTGCTTTGTTTCTTCACTGAGTTCCTTGGAGTTTTTGTGCCTGATATCCTGTTCTAACAAACACCTTTGGAGAGCTGTAAGGAGTCTGGTTGGGCAGAGAGGACAAAGGGAAGCAAACAATGGTCTTGCAGGACACATCCTGTGTCACTGGTGTTGGTGGGGTTGGGTGCTGTGTCTCTGTGGGCTGGACTGGGCCAGTTTGGGGGTGTTGGTCCAGGCCTGGCTTAACCCACCTGGCCCCTGCTGAGATTTTCTGCTCTCTGCTCTTGTGAGCAGGGAAAGGACCCTGGGAAATGGCTGAGGCTGAGTCAGGGGAGGTTTAGGCTGGATATCAGGAAAAAGGTTCTTCCTCCAGAGGGTATTTAGGCACCACACAGGCTGCCTAAGGAATGGGCACAGCCCCGAGGCTGCCAGAGCTCCAGGAGTGTTTGGACAACACTCCCAGAGACAGGGTGGGATTGTTGGGGTGTCTGTGCAGGGCCAGGTGTTGGACTGGATGATCCTTTGGGGTCCCTTCCAGCTCAGGATTCTCTGATTTTATGATGTCACATTGGAGACAGGAATCCTGGGTGTATTTATTGTGCCTCGGGAACGTTGAAGGCAAAAAAAAAAAAATCTGTCTGCTCTTTGTGTCAGGGAAAGCTTTAAAAAATAAATAAATAAGGCAAGTCTCCGTGTTTTCAGGCAAGCCACTGTCCCCAAGAGCTGGAGCAGAAGTGCTGGTGACTTTATGCACATCTCCCGTGGTCTCTATAGACCCTGCTGATGCTCTGGGCTGTGCAGAGATGTGCTTTCACTCACTCACAGATATTTGGGACTAGCTCTAAGTTAGGACTTTGCCATCCCAATGTGCACTGGGAAAGTTTCATAACTGGATGAGTTCTTGAGAAAAGCTCAGGGGGAAGTCTGCATTTTATTAAAAGCTTTTTTTCAAGCTGCTCAGGTCATACGCTGAAACTGATACGGCACGAGGGCTTCCTGTGACCTTCTGCTCCTTCCCTCCCAGGGCTGTCCCCCTGTCCTGTTCCCAGATGCTCTGTCTGCAGCACAGCCCTGAACATCTGCTGCAGGCACATCCAGGGAGGAGCTGGAATGATGGAGCTGTGAGCTGGAGCACAGCAGAGGCCATGGGAAATGGAGAGATCAGAGATAAGCGAGGCAAAAGCGCCCGGCAGCTTTGTAACCTCCTTGCACATTCCCTCCAGAGACTGGGAATGGAGCAGGGGATGCTTTTCCTATCCTGGGAACTTGAGGCTGGCTCTGGAAGGATGTGCACTTCCACTGTCACAGTGGGAACATTCCTCTGCAAGGCTGCTCTGGTGGGCCAATTCCCCATGAAGATGCTAAGCTGAGCTTTAAAGGATGGAGGTGTAAATGTAAAGAGCTGCCTGAGGGTGCCCATGGTGTGGCTGGTCCATACAGAACACCAGGCTACTCCTGCAGAGTGCTGGACAAGGAGGGAGTGGGATCTGGGTGCTTCTCATTTCAAAATTCTTGAGGGCCTTTAGCTCTTACTAAACATCCACTCTTGTGGAACATTTAATGTGTAGAGGGGGTTTGTTCTCTCTCAGAATCCTCAGTCATTCTGACCTCAAAGATGTGTGATTGTGAACACACAAAGGTCTCTAGGAGAAGACACAAGCTTGGTCAGATGATAAAAAAATAAAATCAATGTTAGAACTAAGATTAGATCTGGTTTTGATAAGTGAAATCCTCTTTGCAGAACCTTTCTTCTCATGGAGAGGGATCATGCTCATACAGGGAATATCTCACCTGTGACACCTTTCTAGAGTTAATGTATGTCTGAGCCCTGTGCATTCTGCACTGTATTTACAACAGCTCTTGCCTCTCCCAGTTTTTCCTGTAAGGGGTCAGTTATCATGGGTGAACATCTCTTCTCCAAAATTAACTTGGCTTCAAATGAAAGGAAGTGTCTTTATAATTATTTTGTTTACTCTGAAGTCCTTGATGTGCTGTATAAGTAACAAGCACTCTGTGCGTTTTCATTTCAAATTCTTTTTTGTATATGTTAATTATTCATTCCATATGTTTGGATTTTTCTTTATAAAACACATTATCTCTCTGTGAATTTAATGAACATCTGTAGCACGATGGAGACATCTCTTTTTCTCCAGAACCTGCTGAGTGGAGAGAGCACCACGTTGAGCTCTGCTTTCAGTGTGTTTCACCTACAGTGACAAGAGGTCATTTAATTCCCAGCTGATTGTCAGGAAGATGGATTTATATCATTAAATGCTTTCAGGAGGTTGAGGAACAGCTCGTGGTGGACCTTTGCTTCTGCCTGCTGGCATCTCTGAGGCTGAAACACTGCTTGCTCACCAGAGGATGTTTCTGAACTGAGGGCCCCTGACTTTTACATTCACTTTTCTTGGCAGCCTGACAGAGCCCAAGTCTGGCAACCTTTGTAAGTGAGATGCCACAAGCCTCATTTATTTCAGCTATTGCTCTGTCACTGTGTTTTTAATTTACTGTAATTCAATAACTGACACAATGCTGGAGTAAATAAATGGGCTGTGAACATTCTCATAGACCTTGGGCATCCAGCTCAGGGCAAGATTTAGCTTTTAATTAACACTGTCCATGGGATTTATTGTTAAAATTGCATCCTTTTAAATAAGTCAATCTGAAGTTGATTAAGAGATGAATAATTGAAACCTGGTGTGGGATAACAGAATGCATTTTAGTGGATGCAGCAGTGGAGCACCAGTGGAGCTCCAGACCCCTTTTCTCCTGAGTTTTGGGTCATTCCCATAAGCTGGATGTTGTAATTGTCTTTTCTAAGCAGGATTTGTTGCTTTGTGTTGAAAAAAAAGGTGTTCTTCAGTATATTAAGAACAGTAGCATTTTACCTGTGTATAAACCTCTTAATACAGCAAAGAGCTTTAGGAAGGCCTTGGGACACCCTGATAAAAACCCTTAAAGGGTTTTTGCTTCTTTCAGTCCTCTCTGCTACATAAATTCTCCAAAAAGAGGCCCAGGTAAGGGAAGAAGCTGTAAAGGCATCCTCTCACTGTAGGGGAATCTTAGTGATTAGCAAAATTATATTTCATCAGGGATTAAAAGAAAATACTGTCCTGATTTTCTTGTGTTATGTAGGCAGAGATGATATTTGACTTGTCCTTTTCCTTTTGAGAGCCTGCTTGTAGGATGTGATTTATGTTCTTGCATTCTCTGTTTGTGATTGATCTATTTTTAAATCCTAATGAGTATTTCTGACTGTGTAGTGAACCCTGAGCAGCAGTAAAATGCTCACAAACTTAAGAGTATTTTATGTGCAGAACTTGGACAATTTTCTATTAAATTCTGTGGTCTCCTACCTTTCTCAGTAACAAATACAATCCTGATATGAGGAGCTATGTGACCAGCCCCTCTTATTTTGGGCTGAAAACCTCCAGGGAATGTCAATATCAATATTTTGTTGGTTGAGCTGTTCAGGGTGAGACAGATTAGGTTGGGCATGAGGTGAACTGGGCCATTCCTTCCTTCCTGAACTGGTTTCACTGGGGAGCCACATTTGGCACTGATCACACTTGTGGCTCTGCTTTCAATATTTATGTAGGTCCTAATGGTTCTAAGAAAGTTCTTTGATCTGTCTTGAAAATTTCAGAAATAGAGAGTTGGTACTGGGGGAAAGAGAAAAAGGTGGTCTCAGTGTTGATAGCAGCTACAGTGAATTTTCAGGGAATTTCTTCAATAAAGAAGGAGAAAGCACCTGCAAACTGTCAGCTTTTCCTTGCCACGAGGCCCTTGGCTGGGTAACAATGTCATGGTGGGAGTGACTCCTGTATACAGGACACCTTTATGAGGATTTTTGGGAATCTGAACATTTAAGGTTGCTCTGTTGTCATTTATGGGGGGTGTTCAGTTCCGTCATCCAAGAGAGAAGACTCAGTTCTGTTCAGTTCCCTCATCCAAGAGAGAAGACTCAGTTCTCTTCAGTTCTCTCATCCAAGGTCATTCTGAAGATTCTGGGCTTGGGCAGAAGCACTTTCTGAAGCACTGGGTAAATTTTTTGCTCTCTTATATTTATTGTGGAGTATCTCTGGTACATCCAGCTTTAAAAATCCATGGGTAGCTGTAAGAACAATCCCCTTTTTCAGAAAGTTTTGACAGAAAGTAGCACCAGAGTCTTAACTGGGGTTGTTCTCTGTCAGTAAAAGAGCTGTGGCCTCAGGCAGCACAGCCCATCCAGCAGGGTCACAGCAGGGACAGCAATGCTGGCACTGCCTTTGCTTTGGGAAAATCAGAGTTCAGGCTCCTGCACAGGTTTGTACATCAGGTGTTGTTTATTTTGTTGACAGCTCTACAGAAATCCCCTACCCAAACCCTGTAATTGTCGGATGTTCTGTTATCCTGTTCCTCCTGCCAGTTATTATCTGCTGAGATTATCAAGGGTAACTTCACCTGGACTAATTGTAATAACTGACAAGACCTGAGGGGAAGAATTCTGTCTCAGCAGTGCAAGGAGGGATTAGGTGTGTATATATTCCATGTAATTTGCTGAGAGGTGTCTATGTACAGATCTGTCAGAAGAACTGTAAAATCATTTGAAATGTTGCAAGGGATGGAGGTGTGGTGATAGGAGGCTCAACTTTCTTCAGCTTTTGTTGCATTATTCCACTGAAATGAGTTTTATAGGCTTTTTTCTGCCCTTGCCTGGATAAGCTTGTGTCAGGCTCCTTGAGAAGGCACTTATGTTCTTGAAGGATTGTTGTGATAATTTAGCTTTCATTTCATCAGGTATCAAGGCTTGATATTATCCTGCTGTTTGTTGCTCTGCTCTTACTGGGAATTACTGACACCAGAGATGTTGGGGATTACACTGAAGATGACTGAGGTGCAGCAAGGAAATATTTTTTGATCTCCACTTGCGTTGCTGTCTTGAAGATCCTAAAGACCCTGGTTTTGGCTCAGTCATTCAGCAGTGCTGATTAAGACAGTCTGAGCAGCAGAGCCTGACAGGTTTTCTGCCAGAATCCTTTAGAGGATGCATGTAAGGAATCTTTGAGTAACTTTAGTGGGCAGTTGCTTTCAGCCAGCTGAAATATTTCCTGTGTAAAGGAAGACAGGCTGTCCACGTGGAAGTCACGATGTGCCCACCCCTGGTGTGGGATATTATTGCCTTAAAAGAACCCCAAAAGAATGAACCCAGTCCTACTAATGATGGTATTTGTTACCAGCACACAAAGAAAGTACACTGAAAATGTACTTTGATATATTTTCCTTATTTTTAGAATCAAATCCACTTTTCTTTTTTTTCCCCTAGAAAATGCTCTTGCTGTTTTGTTTCCAGTCACACTTCATCCAGCAGTGAACCAGTGCAGTGTCCTGGAATATTTTATCCTGAAAAACAGGGAAGTGCAGTTCCTCTCATGAACTTTGTTGGACTCAAAGTACACGTGATGGGTGCTGAAAGAAATGGGAGAAATATTTTGTTTTGCTCCACTACACTGCTACAACTCCTGAGTGTTCCCCAACATCTCTGGTGTCCAAATGGATCCTGGTACCTCCAGGATGGTTTTTGTCCTGTGGGATTTTCTCCTGGGCTTGTGTTGCTTCCCCTTTTCCCAGAGCTGGGAAATACCAGCTACAGAACGTGTGAAACTTGAATACTCGGGATTTTGTCTTGAAGCAGGATCCAGTGTTCCCTTCACTTCCTGCCCCAAATGCCAAGGGAGAAGGGATGGTTTTGATCTGTGTGTGATGTGGGGCTGGCTCAACTTCCAGGGATGAAAGACGGGTGTCACTTCCAGCACTGGCTGTGGGAGCACATGGGCTCTGTTCTTCCAGGGAAGGACAAAGCCAGGGCTTTGCAGACAGGAAAAAAACTGCTCATTGTGGGGGGATTGGATTTCTCCAAACAAAATATTATCCAAAAATATTCATGGGGTTCAAATAAGCAGCCAAATGCAAATGGTTGCACTTTTTGTTCTATATATGTTCTCATGCTCTCTATCAGCCTTAACTATAATATCCCAATTTTTCCTCCAAAAATGTGCATGAAAGATATCTCATTTGCCTACTAAGAAATAATACAGAATTCAGTTAAATCCTAATGAAAGACACTTTCTGTGAGGAAAATTTCTCAGACTGAATGTGGTCCTTGAAATAATTTCCAAATTTGAACTCCATTTGTGTGGCAGGAAAACGTTTGCAGTGCTTGGTGAAAGCTGTTGCAACTTGAGACAATATTTGTTCTTGGAACCTATATTTAATAATTTCATGTGCACTTCAAGGACAGCAATAGTTCTCTGAGCAAGAACTTTCACATTTTGGGGGAATATAAAGATAAAAAAAGAAAACATTTAATGCTGAGTGTTTAAATTTTGACGGGGAAGCAACTCCTGTTTCAGTATTTTAAGTGGCTTTTTTGGCTTTTGTTACTATTCTCATCACTGCATAGAGTTCTGAAATGAGTGATTTTTGTGTATGTAGAGAAAGATTTTATAATCTTCAGGATTTTTACATTTTGCCTGAATCTAGCAAGCATTTATTCAGATGAAGTGAAAGGGGAGGCAGCTTCAAGTGCCTCTTTCCTGTTGCACAGAGCTTGATCCTTTCTTGAGTTCTGCAGAATTTACCAGTTTGAGCCAAACTAGGAAACATTTGAGATACTTTGTGCTCATTCATCTTTGATGTTTGAGATTTGGGACTTGGGTGGTTTATTTTGGACACCAGCCCAGGTGAAAATGTGTTGGAAAAGGGGTGCACCTGGCAGGGGAGGGTCTGGCAGCCTTTTCCTGGCCTGCACCAACACCTTCTGCCCTAGCCCAGTTTTAATCCAAGATATTTCTGGGGTTTCCATCCCATTTCTGAATACTGGGATGTCTGAGGATGCAGGAGGGTCACCTCTGGAAAACACAAGCACTGAATATTTGAAAATTCACTGTTAGTGCCTGCTTGCCAGGCTGGATTTTTTGTTATTTTTTGATTTTTTTTTGTGTTCTAATGACAAACTTGCCCTCTGTGGGACCGAATTGTTTGAGCTTTGGAGGCAAAACAGCATGCACTGAACTTTGGGATTTGCTGTAAATTTGGTAAAAGGCTTATTCAGAAATGCTGGGAGGTTTGAAGGCACCATCCCACAGTGCAGCTGCTTTTTCACTCACATTCCTTGGGAGGAACAGAGCACACTTGGGACTGTGCCTTTGAGCTGCTCTGATGGATCATTTCTATTGGCAATTCAAGGTCCTGGGGGGTTGTTAGGGTTTCAGTGGATTCTTGTGTCAGCCAAGACTGCTTCGATGTTTTCTATTAACATCCCTTTCATTTTGGGAATGTGCTTTGCTTAATTGGATCTTTAAAGCCACAGGAGGATATTTTGGCCAAACCTGTTCTTCCTCACACTCATGTAAATTCAGAATAAATGCATCCTCTACCCGATGCTGCTAATGAATTATTAAAGAGCCCGTGATAAGTGCTCCATCATATTTTGTTTTTTAAAAATTCTCTTTAAATGCATTTTTTTTGTACACATGGAGCAGTTAGAGGTTTACCTGAAGCCCCTGATGTGGTGTTAGAGATGTGCTGTAGTTCAGTCCTCACATGCACGTGAAGAACAGCAGAGAAACACAACAAGCCATGAAGTCCTGCAGCAGTGCCAGCTCCTCAGTTGGTTTGTGTTTATAAGCAGATGCTTCTTCTTTAATCTGGGGAGAGATTGGTGCATTATCCACAGAGGGGCTGACTTACCAAGAGATGCAATCAATTTGTTTCCAAGCACAGACATGTCTGGGCTAATACAACACAGGCACACCAATAATAATGCACTTTTCAATGCCTTCTTCTTATTTTCCATTTTTTACTGACTAAAGTTATTTAAAAAAAAAAATCCATCTGTACCACTTCAATTTTCAGGGGAGAAGGTACTGGGGGGGCAGGATTACAGCTGTTCACATATCCAGACCCTGTAGGGGTATTAGCAAATGAAAAATCTGCAATATTATTTGCCATGGCAGCTACAATGATTGACCCGTTTTTCTTTCAGAAACTTTGTTTATATTAGACGCTTTATATCTCAAATAAAATTAGTTTTATGTGAATGGAAACTACACTGGTGATGATTTAGTTTAGAAAATAATGTCAACACCCCAAAGGATTTCTGCTCTTTGATTTTTCCAGTGTCCAATGGAAGCCTTGGGTAGGGGCTGGATAATGTCTGGTTCTGACTTCTGTTGCAGCACACAGAGAAGTGTCTTGACAGCTTCCAAACCAATAATATCTTACTTATGTTTCAATACATGAATAACAGCCCAGGCTTTCTCGAGATTATCTAGCTGTAATGCAGTTCTGTAACATGCTGCAGCCAGATGAATGGAAACCCTTCAGCATTTGGAAGAACAGGAATATATCCCCTTTATAAATGTCTGTTGTAGCAGGGATGTGCAGTAACATTGTTCCACTGAGCCACACTTGTGTTCTTTTAATTAAGAGGTGCAGTTAGCAGAGCACATGATGCTCCTTCCTCCTCATGCTGTTTCTTTCCTCTTTGCTAATCTCTGCTCTCCAGTGTGGTTTTTCTTCTTCACGGTCCTTGGGAGTCTTGTTTTTTCAAAGGGATCCCCTGCTGACAATTCCGAGGTCTGTTTAAGCAGTTTCTTCAGCTTGATTTAAAAGAAGTTGTTCCCTTTGATTACTGAAATCATTCCACTGCTGTCTGTTGGTGTCTTTGTGGTGGCAGAGATGGGGAAGAGGCCAAAGAGCTGCTGGTGCTTCTCTGCCCATCTGCTGTGGTGATGTCTCATCCAGCTGGGATGTCCTGGGATCCCTGGGCTGCCACCAAGGCTGGGGGCTGTGACAATGAGTCTCGCCAAGGGGACACTGCTGGGAGGCCGTTCTGGCCAAAGTTCTGCTGGAAAAGCTGGAAAAGGGCGTTGCTGGAGATGCCTCTGGTGCTTCCCAGCAGACAAATCCTGTGGCAGGGTCTGGTGTTTTATCAGCCACGGCAAGAAATGAGAACTCCTCCTGCTGATCTCCTTCCCAGGCAGTGATTGTGGGGAGGGAAAACACCTCAAGCTGTTACCTCCTCCTCCTCCGCCTCCTCCTCCTCCTCCTCCTCCTCGGGGCTGGTTTGATTTCCTCTTTCCTATCAGCTGCCTTTGCCTTTTTGTGAATGATGCTAATTTATTCCTGTCTTGAGGAAATCTTTGAAAATAGCAACTCCCCTTTGCACTGAGGATCTGCTCTGTTCCTAGATGGCTGTGGTGGCAGAATCTCAGTGCTCAAACTGGGGACATCTGTGTTTGTTCAAGGAACAACAGGGGATGCAGCGGATGGGAAAGAGATGAAGTTTGCTGAGGCACCAGGAACCGGCAGGATAACTTAAAGAAAGTGTTAAATAACAATCACTGCTCACGGCCTCAGTCCAGCAGAGCACTTACCCATAGATTGGAACTGTAAACAATGCAGTTGATTTAAACGGGCCCAGTTTTGTGTTTAACCTTAGATCCTGCCTGAGTGCCTTCCTGGAGCAGGGCCTAAGTGAGTGAGACTCGGAGTTATTTTTCATTTACAGGAGTGAGATTTGAAAGTGAGACCTGACTGCTGCTTAGTGGTGTCCTGGGGCATCCAAGAGCTCACTGAGGCTTTTTAGGGCTCTACCCCTGCTGCTGCTTTTCCTGCCACTTGCAAATGTGCTGCTTTTCCCTCCCTTGTTTTCCTGCTCCCAAGTCCAATGACTTCTGCAGAATGGGAATCTGGAAGACGCAAATCATTCATTGCATGCCAGGGCAGTCCTGTCACTGGTCACATTTTCCAAGGGCCTCAACACAGCTCGTGTGGTGGAAGAGCAGGAAGGGAAGGAGCAATAAAAGCAGTGGTGTGGAGGTGTCTCTCTACTTTACTGGCATTAAATACGTGCACAATTCTCAGGTTTATGTAAGTGCACATAAAAATCTTAAGTGATGCTTGAAAATGCAAATATAGATAATCTATCTTTTTGTGAATCTTCAATCCATTTTAGAAGAGTTTCTTAAGGAAATGAGATTTTTTTCAAGCAATCCTTTCCATATGACTTTGATTAGTGGGAGGAACTTGCTCCGTGGGTTGATCCCACAAACTCTTTATTTTTCAAGTTGTCATTACCCCAGAGGGGCTGAGTGCTGGCTCCAGGGAAATCTGCCCTTCAGGGAATGACTCTGCTGCAGGTTTGCCATGGACTTGCAACAATCCAACTGAAGCTGGATAATAATGTTTACCCACCTGTGTAATACAAGTTCAGATGCTGGAATGAAAGGCCCTACTGTGCAAAAATACAAGGTAGCACTATTGGGGGGAGGGGTCCATTCTGTACCTGCAACTTCAGACTATTTACAGTGAATGTAGGGAGGGTTTCATTAATGAATAGGTGAGGTGTAGCTGATTTGCATTTGTGCAGGGTACAAAGAAATAATATTAAAGAACATAAAAAAATAATATTAAAGGTACAAAGAAATAATATTAAAGAACATAAAAATAATATTAAAGAACAGCACTACAGTTGTCACTATCTTACTATAGGCAAAAATGTAAGGGACAGTTTTCTAATCCCTTAAGTGTGGAAATTCTGCTGCTGTTCCTGCTGAATATTCCTGTTATTGAATATATATATTGAATATTCTGCCTAGCTCTTCCTCTCCTGGACTGTTTTTCTGTGTGATTTCTGACTGAATGGCAACAGCAGGGTGATGAAGGGGAGCTGGCAGAGGAGAAAGTTTGCAGTAGTTGGGTGATGAAGGAAAATCAAGATATGAGTGAAATTTGCTGATCAATAACACTTCCAGAACACAATATTTGTTGTGAGTTGTACCTGTGGGGCCTGGTCAAGGTTTATGGCACAGTCCAGGCTGTGCAAACTCCTGGGAAGGAACAGATTCCTTTCTCTGGAACTTCCACAGTGTAGATTTTGGTGGTGATGGCAGTAGTGAAACTCCAGTGACTTAAACAGGGACAGGAGTTTGCCCCTCTCCTCATCTGTACAGGGAGGATGGAGAGAAAATTTTTACAAGGACATTCAGTGACAGAACAAGGGGGAATGGCTTCAAACTGAAAGGCAGGAGGTTTGGGTTGGATATTAGGAATAAATTCCTGGCTGTGAGGGTGGGGAGGCCCTGGCACAGGGTGCCCAGAGAAGCTGTGGCTGCCCCTGGATCCCTGGAAGTGCCCAAGGCCAGGCTGGACAGGGCTTGGGGCAGCCTGGGATAGTGGAAGGTGTCAGGGTTGAACAAGGATGAGCTTTAAGGTCCCTTCCAACCCAAACCATTCCATGTGATGAAGTGTGTGAGGAGGAAGGGTAGCCTGGGGCAAAGATTTGACCAAAAGTTACAAAACAGGTTAAAAATAAAGCCCAGGCTCTCCCAAGCCTGCAGCAGTACTTTATAAGCTGCCCAAAACACTTCTTGAGAAGTAAATGAAATAATATAGAAAATAATGAAATAAGCAGGACCTCTGCTAATCTTCAGCCATGGGGGATGTGTGTGCAGCACTCACTAAAGGGCCCTGGAATTGTTCCTGCAGAAGCCTCAGGGCAGGAAATACACCTGACAAAGCTCTAATTTGGAGACCTGTGTCAAACACCTTTTCATAAGGCTTTGTTTCATATTCACTTGGCTGAATCTTCTGACAAATTTTCCTCGAGCTTTACGTGCACAAACTGTATCGTTGTTTTGGAAAATGCAAGCCTGACCACTGTAAATGGGTTTATATTTCCAACAGGGCAGTTATTTAATTTCCTGTTGGAAGTCTGCAAATGTTGGCACTGTTCACTCTCTGGCAGGGAGCCAGAGGAGAGCACGGTATCATTAACAGGCTACAGCCCAGTGGAGATTTCTTTTGGTTTCATCCAAACTTTTAAGACTGGGCTATAACAAAATACAATTTTTGATTGAACTTCATAAAGGCAGGCAGGGAAAAGGGAGGTGACAGGGTGTTCTCTGGGATGAGAAACAGCTTTTGTCCTTCTTCACCTACTCTTGGGCTGGACTAATCCTCGTTTACTGCAGATTTAATTTTGCTGTGTCATTTTCCACTAAAGCACCTCAGAACAAAGGCTGAGGGCTGATCCTGGAATTGGCTCTTTGGGCACAAACCCTTTCCCTGGGCAGTATCTTCCTTGGGATCCATGGGCACAGCCCCTGTGGAAGGATGGGTGCCAAGGCCTGGGTCTCTGATGGTGACAATGACACAACTGAAAGTCCTGGAGCCATCCAGGTGCATTCCCAAGGGATCCCTCAGCATCCAGAGGCCTGAGCTGTCTGGAAAATGACATCTTTAGAGACAACAATTTGGAAAGCAAAGTCTTGTAAAGAAAAAAGGTATTTTTGTTCAGAGTTTGTTTTAAATACCCTGACTGAAGTCAGCAGAAATGAATCTGGCTGGTTTGCTGTGAAAACACATCATTTATTTTGGGTGCCTGGCACGAGCTCTCTGTACTTGGTGATGTTTCAGGCGAGGCCCTTTCCCCATGTGGACCTTCTGGTGCCCCATTTCTGCTTCCCAGCCTTGCTCCTGCAATTCTCCATTTCAGTGTGGTTTACAGTGGGGACAAACTCCTAAATCTCCAGCTTGAACTCAAAGGGGCCAACTTCATTTTCTTCTGTGAGTTTTTCACTTTGAAAGCAGCTATTTCTGGAAAACAAATGGTCAAATGATGTGGGAGGCTCTTCATCACTTGGGAGCCTTTAAATCAGGGCTGACTTGGGGAACAATGTGCTCTCAGCTGCAGTGGGATGCATGCAGAACCACTGGATATAGGGAATTGTGGCAAGTGTCATGCAGGGGATCAGATTTAGGATTATTGTGGTCTCTCCAAAATCTCCCATAAAGCAGTACTTGAGTGTAATCTGTTTGGATTTCCCCAGATCTGGGCTGGAGCAGCTGCTTTTTCTCAGGGATCTGAGGATGGAAGAGGAGCTGCTCATGGAGAAACGTGCACAATTTCTATATTAGAGTTAATATTTGCACTCACTTTGCCTGGCTTAGGGGGAGCTGGAGTAGGAAGAGCTGGATGATGGAAAGCAGAAGAAGGATAAAAAGCAGGTTTTGACCACCTGAAATCCTTTGGTGTTGTTTATTGAATGATATTTTTGGGGCTGATAATATGGAGCTTAGGCCATTGATATGTGTTGAATCAGAATGGGAAGTACCTAAATAAATTTTTTTGTGTCAGAATAATTCAAATTGTTTTTTTCCCCAAGTCCTGAGAAATATACAGTGCAGCTAAAGGAAAAAGCACATAAACCCAAAGCATATAAAACATGTTAAAAATGATGTGCCAGGACTGATGCACTGCAAAGATGTACTTTCATATTTTTGTGATAACTTATTTAATAAGATCAGGAGGTTTTCTGTTCTTTTTATTCATTCTTTAAACAGACGAATGCACTTATCTGTATTTACATCATCTCCAGGCAACCCAGAGTGTTCTTTCCATATGCTCATGGAGCTTACAGCAGTAATAAGTGTAGAGGGACAGGAGACCCTCAGGTCCTTTACAGTTTCTTCTGGGTGTTAAATTTCATGCAGAAAATATGGTTCTTATTGCAGCTTGGCAGGCGTCAGAGAAAAGCAAATCTTCTCAGTGTTCCATCAAAAAGAAATACTGTGCACTCCATTTTTATACTCAATTTTTTAAACAGTTTTGATCAAGGAAGCCCAGCAATGTTTAAAAACAATTTTTAATTTTTCACTGTGGCTTGCTGTGGCTTATATATTTTTTCCTTTTAGATACTTGTAGAGGAGTACAGGTTAATCTTGTTTGAGATCCCAAAAGAGAACCCACAGCAGGTCTGGGAATTAAAGCTGGGGATTTGCTCTTCCACATGTCTCTTTTAGCAAAATTTCAAGATCAAAACATTTTTATTTCTTTATTTATTTTAAAATAGTGTGGGACCTACCTATGTGTGCCATATGGAGCCATCTCATATACATTAATCCTTATTTCTGAGCCCAAACTCCTCAGCCACTGCCACCTATCCCTGCCCTTCCCAATCCAACAAAAGCCCTTTGCCATTCCCAGCTGCCCAGGTTGGTGGATTTGGGGAGGGAAGTGGGATGTTGACAGAAAGAAATCATTATCAATTTGGTTTTGGAGTTGGTAATTATTTCAAAACTTGTCACCTTCATAAAATAAATGAATTTCGTGGCATTTCTTGAAATTGCCCAGTGTGGGGTTGAAATGTTCTTTTCTGAATTATAAAATGACAAAGTGCTCATCAATTTGCTATTGTGACTTTGGGAAGTATTTTAATGAACAATTTTGAATGATGGAGTTCAAATTCCTTAGGAAATAGGGATGATATAAAATTACTGTGATTTGTTAGACTGAAGTTCATAAGTAAGATCCTATGGGAAGCAAATCTGAAGGGACAAACTATTGAAGGGACTCTATGGTTACTTATGGAGAACATTGTTAAATTTCTGATATGGGAATGCTGGGTGGGAATAAAAGAGAGAGAGAGGCCCTGGATAGGAGAGAGAGGTACCTAAAATCCATGAATGAAATTGCCAGAGATCAGTACAAAAGTTTAGGATAAACACAGCAACAAAGTCAGAAAAGCTGAGGCACAGAAGGGGATTGAAAGTCCAAGTGATAATGAGGGGAGCAGGAAAAGAGAAAGCCAGGAGAAAATGCTGACTTGTGACTCAGAGCACAGGAAATGTTCTGGAGAGGGAAACCAAAGGCTGAAATGCTCTTTTTTTGCACTGCTTTTGACCCTGCCCTGAAAACCCAGCAGACACCAGGAATGCAAAGACATCAGCACTGCAATCTCAGTGTAGAATGAGAAAAAACCCATGAGGAATACTTGGATAAATTAGATGTTTTAGGATTTCTCCTATCAGTTGGTCAAGCCCTGAGGAAGTTGTTCAGCCCAGGTCAGTCTGAGGAGTGAGAGACCCCATGTGATGATGGGGAGAAGCCTAAAAAATTGGCAAGGAAGCAAAAAATGAGTGTGAGGATTTCAACATCAATCTGCTTAACAAGAGATAAAGTATTTGCAAGCAGCTGCGAGATAACAAGGAGATAAATAGCGAGCTAAAATGGTTTTGTCAGGGCCAAATCCTGTCACACCAACCCCCTTTCCCCTCAGAGCAGTTTATCAAGCCCTGGGGGGGACACGGTGATGTGTCTGGAGTTGGTGTAAACTTGTGATGGCAGGGAGTGAAACTCTTGGTAAAGGCAGGAACGGAGTCATTTCCATGTAGGGAAATCAGAGAACCTCTAAATAACTGGGAAACCTTGGGGCTGGTGCTTTGGTTCCTCTGGGAGCAAACGGAATGGGAGCAGCAGCTGTGCTGAGGGACACTGAGTAGGAGGGATGGGAGGTGAATTTCAAAATCGTCTTGCTAAACTGGAGAAATAAGAGAAATGTGATGATGGAATAAGTGCAATGTAATAAACTCCTGAAGGAGAAGTCACCTGTGTATAAATGACAGAACAGGAGCTGTCGGGTTGCAGCTCTTTGGAAAGGATTTGGGAGTTGTTGTGGAAAGGGAAGGGAGCTGAGCCAACAGAGCTGCAGTGTGAGGGGAAGGCAAACGTTGTGTTTGGCTGTGCAGGCAGCAGCACAACCAGCAGGGCACAAGAAGTCTCTGTCCTTCTGCTCAGCATGGGACTGACCTCAGCAGCAGGAAAACTGCCTTTGGCAAGTGGGCCTGGGGAAAGGCAGGGAGCAGCTGGAGAACGGCCAGGGAGAGCTGCAAGAATCAAAAACCTCACTGATAAGGATGGATGAGCTGTGGTTGCATCACCAAAAAGGAGGGAAAAGGGAAAAAAAAAGAGGATATTTTGTGTGTTGTTATTATATCAGCTGTTACAGGGAGGAAGAGAGCAGCTTATTCCTAAAACAATAGATATTTGACTTAATTTAAAGCAGAATAGGCCTCATTTAGATATGAGAGAGAAAACTTGCCAAGGTGAGAAGAATAAAGCCCTTCACAGTCTTGGGAGGCTGTGAGGGCTGTGTTTTAACAAGAAATTAGATTTCCATCTGTTAGGACACAGTTTGGGAAGGGCATGGCAGGAGGATTCTGCCCCATCTCTTTTACCCTGGGTATCTTGGTGACTCTAAAGGGATCCTAGAGAAACCATAGCTTCCATTTGAGCTTTGTGAATATTTCCCTCACCTGTTTATTCAGACCTTTACAAATATACTCCTTAATTAAAGCAATAATAGTATCACACCTAAATTGTTTCTCCTGTAAGAACTGATGGAGTATAAAACGTTTTTTGATATGAACATTTACACACATTCCATGATCCTGAAACCTCCTTCTGTCCTTGCTCCTGGGAATTCCCATAAAAAAGGGTGTTCCTGCAGTGCACATCCCTGCTGCTGTGGGTGGTATTCCCTCACCTGTGGTGTTTCTCTCAAAACCTATTTGTTTTTGCTCCTAGCAAAGAACATTTCTAGTTCTGTCCAAGGAGATGACAAATATATCTACTTTATTAATCACATGAGTCACTTGAGAAAGGCAGAACATCAAACATTCTGCAAGGATTGAGCATGTCAGAATCTCTCTAATGTTTTTGCTGTATCTGTGTAATAGTCTTTGATTCACTTCTGCCTTCCCAAGTAGTTCAGGTCTGCCAAGAAGCCTCATCACTCGACACCAGCCCACAAAACTGAATAGACTTGGGTTCACTGTCGTTTTGAGTTAATGCATCAGTGATGAGTCCAGTCCAAGAGCAGAAAAAAAAGTTTTCCAGGGTTGTGTGAGCCATTAAGAGGGGGAGCTCTGCTGGGACTAGTTTACATATAAGTTAAATACCAGATAGGAGGGGTTGTCTGTACTGAAAAATAAGTAGTCTGTTGTTCTACAGAAAACAGAGGCCTGTTTCTCTCTGGACATGTGTCTAACTCACAATTCAGGCCCCTAAGGATGTGTCTGTTGAAAAGAGAAGGCAGAGATTGCCAAGAAAAAAAGGCATGCCCTACTCAAATAACGAGTACTACTTTCCCCTTTCTCCTTCCTCCTTTTCCCCAACATACATGTAGACATACAGCCCACCCCTTTTTTAATACTCAATTTTTTATTCAAATAGGCTGACCTGTAATCTCAGGAGTCTGAGGCTGTGTTTAGCTTTTCCTCCTATTATTAAACCCCAGGGGGGTTTTTTTGCCCCAGTAATCTCCATCTGACATCACCCTGTTTATGAAGTCTGCTGCTGTTCTGGAAAGATGAAACTCAGCCTTTTAATATTTATTAATCAGACTTTAGGTAAGGAGGTTTGTGTCCTGTGTGATGGTGTCAGACAGTTGTGCCAGAATCCTGCTGTTTTCCAAGATGCAGAATGCCTGAATTTTATAAATTGTGGGATCTTTGAGCTCCAGGGAACTTGGGGTCACCTTTTCCAACTTCTGCCTTGGAATCCAACATCTGCCTGTTTTCCCTTCTCTATGGTTCTGTCACAGAGGAAGGAAAAGGGATTTAGGCAGCAATAAATAGATATTTGTTCATAAAAACATCCTCCAAACCTGATTTCTGCTGTTTGGCTGAAGGGAAGGTGAAAATGAAGGGGTACAGGAGCAGCAAGGTCAGGGGCTGTCACTGCACTGCCCTGGGAGCACACCTGTAATATCCTATACAGCTGGGGAAAGGTAATGCTGGAAGAGTTTTCAACAAATTGAGCTGAAACCTTGGATGAAAAAGTTCAAAATCGATTCTGTGTTTTTATTTCAGGGAAATGAAAACCTGTTGCAGTAAAGAGGATGATGATTTGTGCACATCTTTGTGCTACCAGCAGGGACAGGGCTGTTATTTAGAGCAAAGCATGACTGTAAATAGGAGAGGGCCAATGCAGACAAGGAAACCTCAGCTAAACTCCAGAGTTTCCTAAAAGTAAAATCTCTGGGAGTGAAAAATCATGCAAGGGAGGTTATTGAAGCTACAGTGCTGGAGATGTTTGAATTGGATAGGGCAGAACTGGGGGGGGATTTTATTCCTGGCAGCAAGTCCTGCTTGGCACTGGGTCAGATGCCCAGGCTGGTCCAGCCCCTGGGAAGTCAATGGGAGGCTTTGAGCTCACCCTGGATCAGCCTTTGCTGACTGAAGATGTCTCTGCTGTTTCTGTGAGCTCTCTCAGGTTTAAATGTTGGTGCAGATTTCCTCAGCTGGAAGAGGATAGAACTGAATTTGCTTTCACTATATAATGATCTGAGCCTGCTGCCTTAGTATTTTTTAATATATGGGTAATAGACATTCCCCTCTTAAGATGGGAATGTGTCTTTTCCCCCTGGATTTTCATAAACATATTCTTAACCTGCATCTGTTTCATTAATACTGAAATGACAAGATTTTTCAGGGGTTTTTTGTTTCTCTGCTTACTGCAAAGTCCCTGTAACGAGAGCCTTGGTGGTCTGGAAAGAACCCCAAATATAGATTTGGTCGATAATGTGTAATGTAAATAAAATTAGTAGCATGTGCTTGCCTGTTTGTTTGTTTGTTTTACTAAGGGGAAAAGGTCTGCAGTAACATAATGCACACCAAATCCAGGAACTGGGGGACATCCTTAGGTTTGCTACCTCAGATTGTGCAACTCCTCTTGGGCTTCACATTCCAGAGCAATAAAGAGCTGTATTTTTAGTCTCCCAGATTTAAATAACACAGTGGGATCCCCTGATATTGCTCAGTCTCTGTGGGAAAGAGCTGTGGCATATTGTGTTTTTCCTCCCTCATTTCCCTGCCATCTGTAGTTAATAGAATAAGAATTGGTGGGATGCCTGTGCCTGGATGCAGCCACCACACTGGAGGGAACTTTCAGGCCCTTTGGCTTTTCCAGTGCCCATATCTCAGCAGATCAGCTGCTTAAACAATGGAGCAAGTTCCTCCTGGATCCATGAATTCCTCCTGCTGGCACGTGGCAGCCGCCTGCCACTTGGCTTCTTGGCATAAAAATCTGCTCCTTAGGTAGTTACAGCTTTCCTCTTAATAACCAGCTTTTGTTGGAGCTTATATAACTTTTTTGGTATTACAGCCCTTTTAAATTTTTTTTCCCCATTAAGCAAAAAATTACTTAAATCTATAAAACCATATTTGTGTTCCTAGAATTGTTTGGGAAAATAGCAACTGATTTTTTTTTTCCTTTCGGTTTTGTTGGTTTCTTTGTCATCCTCTGAGCTTTGGCACCATTGACACTTTCCTGCTTCTTTCTGTGGTGAGTGGGAAGACACTTTTTCAGTCCTTGCACAGCACGGTGCAGCTGCACAGAAAAGGAGACAGCCTGGACCCTTCTTCTTTCTGCCTTGCCCAAAATCCAGAGGGCACATTTGTGACCACCCTTTTGGATCCTCTCCTGAACATGAATTCCTTCCCACAGCCAGTGAAGCATTTCTAAATGTGGTTTTTTTTCCATTAGAAATGCACATTTGGATATTAAACATATGCTTGGAGTGCCATCTTCACTGAGGAGAAAGGATTTTAGCTGGGCACAGCAGACTCATTTCAAATTTTCCTGAGGTTCTGTGTGTGCATCCCCCTGGCTGGCACCTGGGAAGCCAAAAGTTCTGCATCTCTGAGCCTTGGGCTGCCATGATTTTACTCAAATGAGCCAAGTGAGGGGCTGTTCAGAATTTCAGCCCAGAAAGGAGATGTTAAGCAGGGGCAGGTCTCTCTCTGTGCAGGGATTTGATTGCTGACACCACAAGGAGGGATGAAGATGGTTAAGTATCCATCCATTTTATTAAATATTGCTGCTGAGCTGAACTTCAAAGCATTGTGGAGTGATTTCCATACTGATTTTCGGATAAACCACCATTTTCCTCTCTTTTCTGGCCCTCACATTTCTCATCACTGTAAGTACCCCAAAACCTTATGATCTTTGACATCATTTTCCTCATGATGTTCCTCCTTATGCAGGCAAAAAGTGCTGTTCCCATTGCCCAGCTGGGAAATGGATCCCTGGACAGGTGAAACAACTTTGTGTAGGCTGACACCTTTAACTCAGCAGTGAGCAGAGCTTTGCCAGCTTGGGGAGAGGTAGATGCAGGTGAGGAAGATGAAGGAATATTTTTTGCCTCCTCCCCTTACTCCAAACTCTGCAAGGCACAAGGAGCTCAACTCCTTTCCCTCCTAGGGTGGCATCAAACTCTTGTTAGGAAATCCTCATCCACGTGTTTGGTTGACAAATGGTTTGGATTTAGTTTTTATTGTCTTTTTTTTTTTTCCTTAATAAATCTGATTTTAGTTGGAAATCTTGAATTTACAGCAACAAATTTATTGCAGTACTTTCAGCAGGTACCTGCCCTGATACCGTTTTTAAAGTGCCAGGTTTGTGATTCAGCTTTTAAATCTGACATGGCAAAAAATGTTATGTTAGGCCTGAGTTGGTGTTTATCAAATAATTTTCCATGGGGTGTGCTTGAAGCAGTTTTTTCATGTATTTTGGGTTAACTGTCCCTGTTTTGAGAACTTTGTGTTTTACATGCCCTGTTCTGCAATTAATTTTTCCAAGTAGTTTTCATCTGCTCCCACTCTGCCAGCACAGAGTGGAAATCCAGGTTGTATTTTTATGACAAAACTCCCACACTTTGTCCCTGTAACTGCTCTGATAATGGCCAGATTTCAGGGCCTGAGGAGATGCAGATTAGCCCGGATTTTAGAATAACTGGCCTGTCTATATTGCAGAGTTTGGAATATAGTTTTGGAAAGCAGCATTGCTCCCTGGCAGTGCTGTTTGGGGACGTTGTGAGCAGCAGGAACAGGGTTAATTCTGACCCTGCTGGAAGAGTCTCCAGGCTGGTGGTGAGGGAATTGACCTGCCCTGGCTGGAACAGCAGGGAATTAATAGAAGTTTTCTGCTCTATTCAGAGCAGGGTAGTGAAGCAGCTGAACTTCCCACCAAACTCTGTTTTCTATTGTACTTTTGATGCCAGATTTCTGCAGCGCTGGGCTCCAAAAGACAAATATCCTTCCAATTCCAACTATCCTGCATTTAGGCTTAAAAAATTAAAATAATCTGCAACAATACCAGTTCTATTTAAACAAGGCTGGGGGAAAGGAGCTTTGCTGCTTGCAACTAAGAACATTCAATGTGTTTCAGAATGGAGTGTGTAAATAAATAGTGCACACTTATATTTGTGTGCTGAGATAATGCTGCTGAATTAACCTTATCTCTAAGTTTTCATTAGCAGGGAAGTTTTGATTGAGGTGAATGTCATTTTTATCTCTCTTTAAAGCACCTCTGGTATTGTGGTGCTCTGTGCAAACAGCAAAAACAGAGGACCTGATTTCTGCTGTCAGCTTCTTGCTGCTCCCGTTCACTTAGTTCAAGTATTTTACATGAACCTTCCAATAAAAGACAAAATATTTTACTTTCTTATTAATGAAGCCCAGGGCTCATTTTCCTTTGTGGTGTTTCCCTTTTTATTTTTCTCAGTAAACTCTTTGCTTTTGAACATTTTGTAAAAAGAAAAATACCCAAAGAAATCTGCTGTAAATTTTACGTACACACAGAGGTAAGGACGAATTGTCTGAATATTGGTAATACACTTGCATAACTTTATATATTGCAAGAATTTTGCACATCTGTGCCTGGATAGGGAGCAGGCTGTGGAGAATGGAGGCTCAGGAGCAGGACAAGGAGACAGTCAGTGCAAAAACCTGGATTGCATCTGGATCTGGGAGTAACTCTTGACCCAGCCCAGACAAGTGATTGACACAATGAACGGGGCGGGGGGGGGATCCAAGCTCAAATACTTGGCAGGAACAAAACTGCCTTGTCCTGACTTTCTGTGATACCTCAGTTGGAGTCTTTTGGGAAACCATAAGGATGGAGACCCTGTGTTGAAAGACTGTCTGGTAAGATATTGTTGAAAAGAGGCAGGGGGAAAACAGTTTCTGAAGAATTTAGAGCCCTGTTGATCTACTCAGCCCATTGAAAAAAGCAGCTGAAGCAGAAAGTCCCCAAAGGGTTAAGTGGAGGCAGGTGTTCAGTGGACATGATAAACTCCATCCCTTTCAGCTCTCCAGGAATATCCCATTTCTGCTGGGGAATGGAGACAGCAGTGACTCTGTGCACCTCTTTATACCTAAATACTTTCTAAGGGCTGATTAAATTTCCTTACTACCTGTTGTAAATATTCTCATTTAAAAAGGAAAAAAACAGAAAGAAAAGGAAAAGCTTTCTTCTGAGGGCCGAGTGCTTGCTGATTAGATAGTGGGGGAGGTTGTTTTTGGTGTCAGGAAAAGTTAATTTGTTGCATAGCAGTGACCTTACATCCAGGACAAGCCCGTGTCCCTTCCATGTGAGACTGTCAGAACATTGATTTGTGTGTGTTTAAATGCACTTCAACAGGAGGGCTTATTTTAGGCTACAGAAAGTTTATCTTGAACTGAGCATGATAAAAGAATATTTTTTTTTTCCCTTCCCCTCTAGACAAGCTGTGAGTCCTTAGCTTTTCTCCTGGAGCAACAACCTGCAGGATCTGTGGTGCCTCACCCACCTGGGCTGTGTTCACTCTTTCTGTCTTTATTTTACATCCAACCTGGTTTTCTTTGTCTCCTTGTTCTCCTGCCTCTCTTCCAGGCATGGAAAACTGAAGGAGCTGAATTCAGGTTCTCCCCTGTCCTCCTCTGCCCACGTGTGTCTGAGTTTTATGACAAGTTTGCCACATGGCATTTGTGGAAATCTTGGTGAGGTTAATGGGACGTCAGGAGGAATATTAAAAATCCTGATTTATATTGGGACATCTGGCAAATTTTATTTCCAGAACCTCTTTTGGTCTGTAGGTGGATCCTGAAAAGGCTTAAAACTTCCTAGGATCTGCTCTGTTCCCCTGCTCACAGCAGGTATTTGGTGCTGTGTACCCAGATTTTGGACAGAGCTTGTTTAGACTTTATCTGGCATGACACATTATTTCTATTGTTTTCCTCTCCAGCATTTTTAGGGCTGGTTGCATTTGGTTTCCCTTTCTTATAGCAGGCCTGGTAAAAAGAAATAGAACATTTTAAACTTAAAAAACAAAACAAAACAAAA
>VZTR01021454.1:102939-132778 GCA_013400775.1 Chaetops frenatus | reverse complement strand
TTTTGTTTCCTTTTTTTATAAGAGGCGTGGAAAAAAAAAAAAAAAAAATTAAAAAAAAAAAAAAAAAAAAAAAAAAAAAAAAAAAAAAAAAAAAAAAAAAAAAAAGAGGGAAGGACTGACTAATTTTTTTTAAAACTCTTTTTAATGTAATTTATATAAATTTGAAATATTACTGCACATGTTAACATGAAGGAAAGATCCCAGGAATTTTTCATTTACCGGAATGAATTTGAATTTATCAAAAGCTCCTGACATCTCAAGGCAAGCACGATGCCTCCTTTGTGTTTCAGCCTCCTGCTGGCTCCCGGCCACGGGGCTCTGAGGGATCGTTTTCACCCGAGGCCTCTTGTACTTGGAGGAAATCAATCTTGTGTGCTACAGAATTTCTGAGTGTCGGAGGCTTGTCCATCCTCTAAACTTCAAACTCATTCTCTTCCTTTCAGGGCCTTGGCTTGGAGGCAAAGGCTGAGCTTTCCTCTTATCCAAGAAAAATGAACAAGCCTTGTAAAGATGCTTTCTCCTCTCCCTGGCTGTGTATTGAGCTGGAAGATTCTGACTTCTCCCTGGAGTGGGGAAGATGTGGGTGGCCCTGGGCAGAGATGAGGCTGTGGAACAATGGGACCATTGTTGGGGCTGCTCCGGGAGGGAGCAGAGTGTGGCTTTAAACGTGGTGGTTCTATTGCTGGTGGGCTTTTTGTCTTGTAATTATAAGAGTTGGAGCTGTGCAGTTTTGCCCCTGGCTGCTGCTGGTCGCTGATGGCCACGGGATGGTGTTGAGGTCACTCTCCCCTCACGTGCCAGGGGAGGAATGGGGAAGAGAGAAGTGCAGGAACAGCAAATATATTTTCCAGGGAATGGGTTGGAGGTGGCAGCTTTTGAAGGCTCTCTGGGTTATGACTGAAAAGGAACAACAACGACAAAAAATCAAACAGCCTCGAGTCTCCCACTGAGTGTGACCACTCGTTGTAGTGGTGTCCCAGTGACCAGGTCACCCATTTACCTCAGGGACTGCAGTGTGGGTTGGCTCAGGCCTCTGTGGTTACTCCCTTTCCTCCTTTTTTAAAAATTATGACATGCTTCATTTGGGAAATGCTTTAATGCAGATTTGTGATTTCTAGTTGGGCTTCCTCTGTGCTGTTATTTGCTGTGTTCTCTGCTCAGGGTGGGATTTTTGGGGTATCCAGTGCAGGGACAGGAGTTGGACTCTGGTCCTGATGGGTCCCTTCCAACTGAGCCTATTCTCAGATATGACACCTCTCTGAAGGCCTCCATGGTGGAAGCCTTTGGGGTTTTCTGTGAGCAAATCTGCACTTTGTTCTGTTTCCCCACAGCTGCTTTTTGTAAAAACTGCAGTTCCTTCAAGTTAGTGTTAAAATGAGCAAATAAGAAGCTGTTTTCTTTTTGCTGGCTTACATGGCATTTTACCTTCTAAATCTGTTTGAAACATGTGGAATCTGGACTGGTATCCACACTCTGCACAGCTCTAAATCCATGATCTGGATGCCAGTGAATGCAGACAGTATCCAGGTATCCAGCAGCTCTGAGATTTCACACTTCCTCTCCCAAGTTCTGCTGGATTAATTGCTCAGTGCTGGGTTTTTGGGGTGTTGGGGTGAGCTGCTTTTAGATTAAATTAAGTATTTTTAAGTAGTTGCAGTTCGATCAAGAAAAACATACACAGGATTTGATTCAGGTAGGTAGCAAAAAGATAAGGATTCTCTTCTCCATGTTTGTCCTGCTCATTTTTGTTGGAACTGCTGTTGGAGACCATATCTGTGGGATAACTGTGACTTTTCTCTGCTTGGAGTGGGAAATCACTCAGCTGCAGACTCATTCTCTGCCTGGTCACCAAACTGATCCTCTGAATTGTGCAGCAGAGTTTGTGTCATAGCACCTGCCCACCACAGCTTTTTCCTTTGCTGTTTTTTTTCCAGAAGAAAGCAGCGGATGTCCTGGATAACCCAGCAGGAACAGGAGCATCAGCAGTTACTGATTTTTTAATTTTTTTTTTTTTTTTTCTGTGCTTGTGTCAGGAAAGTTGGGCTAAATGTCATAGCCCTGAGATGTGTTCTTTTGTTCTGCCATAGCCTGATTGCAATGCTGCTGTCAGAGCAATAAATCCAAGGGCTTGCATGATGAGATTGCAGTTTTTAAAGCCTGTTACAAACAGGAATTAAAGCCCACACAGCCTCTGCATGGTGGCTGAGCCTTGGCCTCTTCTCTCCACAGCAGAAGCTGAGCAAGGACTTGGACAAAACAACAAAATCTGGGCAACAAAAGAAATTATTGTGAGCAGCAGCTCCAGCAACTGGAGGCTCCTGGCTGCAGAGGCAGTGCCCAGGCTCCAGGCACTGGGCACAATTCCCCAGCAAGCCCAGTTTTGGCACTTCCAGAGTCAGGCATAGATCATCATTAGTCTCACTCCAGCAGCCTATGGATTTGCTTGCCTTTATTTGCTGCCTGAAAACTGTGTGCAGCTCCAGTAATTGCTGAGAATAAATCAGATTTTATCCAAGTGAGTGCCTGGGCCAAATCCCTGTTTGTGCAGCTCTGCCTGAGCTTTCAGGGAGTCAGGAGAGGCTGCACTGTGGGCACTGGGATGAGCCACATTCCAAGCATTATTTTCCAGTGATAAGATCTGTGAAGCTACTGGGACAGTCGTTGTTTGTTCCTTGATTCATAACTGGATTCATTCCCCAGGAGCTCATTGAGCTGATCTGTCCTGTCAGGAGCACTGGGCTGTGGAAAGAACTTGTAAGCACATGGAATTCAAATGGCTTTCCATAAAAATCGAGCCATGTGCCTCTTCAGGGACTCTCCCAGTACTTTTTCCAAAGAATTTGAACTGGGAGGTTCTAAGGGGTAGAAAGAAATGCTGCAGTTCTCCACGTGTCTATGTGAAGATGTAGATAAATGATATTAAATTAAATGATATTATGTGTCACCCATTGTGGTTTTTGCTGGTGTTGTGTCAATTGGAAAAAATAATCTGAGAGTTTTTAAAGACAACATTTTAAAATGGTGCTTCCAATGAAAGGAATGACATTGTTTTGAACCTTTTACCCTAATATTGCTACAAAGAATACTCAAGTTGGTAACCTGTACTTTACCTAATTTTTTTTCAATTAAGTAAATTCAAGACTGATGAATTCCACAGAATGACTTGGGCATGCCTCTCTTCCTTAGCATAAAACAATTTGATGCTTTGATATAGAGAATTTTTCCTTACATCATTCAAACTGAGTTTTCAATATATAATAATGTGATTTTGTTGGATCAATTTGTTGTTCCAGATGCTTGTATTTAATTATTAACCATTACCTCTGGTTTGCTTGGAGGCTGTTTGTGTCAGTAAGCACAACCCAATCTGGAGCTGATATTAATTACAGATAAGGGCTGTGTAACACACACAGCTTTGTGTGAGCCAGCAGACACAAAATCTGAATTTGTAATGTTCAGCTGCATGGGGTTTGCCTCACTCAGAGGTTGTTTCTTTTCATTTACAGGGAAAGAAAGATGGCTAAAGTCAGTTAATGCCCAACTTTTATGTGCAGGTTGAGTGATTTGCTGGAGATATTTTAAAGGGAATGTTAAATATTGAGGGGGTTTTTTTTTGATGCCAGGAAAGTACCTCTTTATTGGAAAATAAGACATGATGGGAAGGAATGCTACTGAATTTTTTTATAATTTGCATAATGGTGCAGAAATAATTGTTTATGTTTCTTCTGAGGTCAGACAGTGGTGAGATCTTATTACTGATGGCAAAGAAGCATTTCCCCAAAAATAAAGATAAACTAGATGAATTTCTGCTTTTGTGTTGCCTGTTTAAAGAGCCCTGCAATGGAAATGTCAATGTCATGGTTTCCATTAATGTAATTTAGAAGTGTAGAGAGGATAAACTGAAATGTCATGTTACTTGTGTGCTTGTCTTTGCCATGCAGGAGACATTTCAGCTCAGCTGGAGGTTTCTGTCCAGAAATTTCTGTTTCCTTAAGACTCAGGAGAGAAAAATTTGCAGGTGATGGAAGGGTTTTAAAAAATATTTCTAGTTTTTATTGTTGGAATTTTTTTTCATTGTCTTTCAAATATCTCAGGGTTTAAAACAAGAGTTAATAATCTTACATGACTCCCAGAGCACAGCTGGCAATTCTGGGCCTTGTAGCACAAATTTCCTTCAGGAAAGATTGGCACAACTCAGCTTTTCACCATGAGCAGCAGAGTGGTTGGGATAACTCAAACTGAGCTCCTGGATGGACTCATCCTGAATTTCTCTGCCCTGAATCCCAGCAGGAGCCTCTTAAGAATGTTCAATCCTGAGCTCAGTCTGAGAGAAACATTTAAATGGTTTTTCCTGAGTTTGTGGGAGTCTCTTGGGCACAACAATAGAATAAATATTTGGCCTACCCTGGCGGGGTTTATTGTAGCTTAGACTGTCTTAACTCTGGGACTCAGGAGAGGCCAATCCAACAAGCTGATGATATTTTGAATTTACCCTTTTGAATTTCTGTCAATGTGCTGAATGAAGGCAGCCTGAGTGGCTGCCTACCCCCTCCCTGGGCAGATTCCTTAATTGGGGTCAGTTCTGGATAGTTACAATTTATGATCTGCTGCTCGTGTTCATGAATGCTTTGGGAATGTGCTCTTTCCTTGCACTTAGTTTGTCCAGATGTATCAATATTTTGGTTTGGATGATATAAAATAAATGGTGGAGATTAACTGCCTGCCACGTTGTCTTTTAACAATGAAGTAGAGCCATTTTTCACCTCGGGAGATGTCTTTAAAACAAACAGTGAGGTTTGCAGGATGGCTACAGCAGCTCGTGCACCAGGGATTTCCAGCAGCCTTTGCTACACCCCTTTGTGAGAATTCCATAGGGAATCTGCTCTGATAAAGGGTTCAGGTCGTGGAAAGATGGGAAGGATCTTCCCAGCTCTTGTGCTGGGAGATGTGCATAGGAGATGAGCTGGGAGAGTTTGGGGAATTTGATGCTGAAAGCAGAAAAGCCATAATGTCATTTTAATTCCTTGGCTGTGATGCAGGGAACAGGTCAGGTCTCCAAAGGCCGGTGTCCCCTGGAGCTCCTCACAGCCACCTCCTCTGCCAGGGTGCGTTTGTGAAGTTCAGGTGCCGAGGCGCTTCCATGACAAAGCCTGGAGGTGTTAATGGGAATGAAGAGCCCATTTCCCCCTTAGTGCCTTAATCCCCTCCAGAGGTGTGAGCAGCACAATGAGGCCTCCAGCTGCTGTGGAAAAGAGGTGAAAACCCCTCTGGATAACTCTGGGACAGGGGCAGACACCCAGATCCACATCAGTGAATGCCAGAGCCGATTCCCTGCTAAAGACCTGTTCTTGCCTATGGATTGAGTGGATGTGGAAGAGGAAAACCCCCCCCAAGTGTCACTGCCCAGCGTGGCTTTGGTGATGGATGGCCAGGACACCCCACTTGGGAAACAGGATCCTCCCAGCTCCAGGCACTGAACTCCTGGAGCTGGAACCAGGTTATTAATTCTGGGATTCGGTGTTCAGATCCCCTACAAGGGATACAATGAACCCGTTGTAGCAGAGTTGGGGTGAAAGGGGGGAATGGGTTCACTGGGGACTGCAGGAGTCATTGGCTTCCCGATCCATTAATTTAGAATGATCCCAGGCAGGTAGGAAGGATTTTCTGCAGAAGGCATTAAATGGATCGGGCTGGATTCCAAAGGAGATGTTTGACAGAGCCTGACTGGGGATCCTGGGAATGAGGTGATGTAAGTGTGAGTCAGCCTGACCCCAGCGGGGCCCTACAAATGTACCCTAAATTGGCTACTTTAGGGCTGGAAAGACTCGGATTTTTCAAAGACAGAGCTCTTTCCACAGGCTTAGGCCTTTGATATTTCTCAGTTGTTCTGTTTTTCTAAGCTGGAGAGCTTTGAGTGTGTAATACCTGCAGAGCTGTGTTCTTGCAGAGCCAATCTGAGAGCAATAAACCCAGAAATGCTGCACAGGGAACACTTCAGTTCCTTGGGCAAGTATAAAATATTTCATATTGTACACTTCCAGTAGGATGGAGTGAGTTCAAGATCAAGCTCTCCTTGTGTATCTTCTCTAATAATTAACACCTAAATAAACTCCTAAATGTAGGGCAGAAAGGAGTTTTCTGTAAGAAATGTCCATATCTTGCTCTAAACTCTGAGCTAGAGAAGAAATTTCCTCCTGAATTTCAGTTTTATCTCTTTTATTACCCACACCCTTGGTGTTTTGCAGTCTCTTGGTGGCAATGCTGTGCCTAAATCAGGGATATTTTATTACTTATTTAAAAAAACTGTTGCTTGAGTTACTAAAGGTATGGCTGCAGTGAGAAGTCATGTATTTCATTTGAAGCTGGTTACTTTAACTTTAAAAATATTTGTCTAAGCTTTCATTTGGCTTCTCGCTTATTCTGTAGAAGTGACAGTAGTTTAATTGGAAACCCCAGTTTGTATTTATGGAAAGTTTTCACATGCTGTCTTTTCTGAAAGCTGAAGAATCCAAGGAGGAACACAATGTTTCCCACAAACTATACATCTCCACAATTCCACAGGCTCCCAGCAGCTGGATTAAAAAGGTTTTTAATTCAAGTTATGTGTTTAATTAAGGAAGGGAGCCTTGGCAGATCTTCTGACTTACAGTTCATTTTAAAGTCTTCCAAAAAAAAAAAAAAAATAAAAAAAAAATCCAATTTGGTTTAATTGTCATATATAAATTAAGAGCTCGTTTTTTTCCACTTCACAAAGCTATCTCCTGTGGCCCCTCCTGATGGATTACACGGGGCAATTGCTTCCAAATGAGGAGCGTGGGGCTGGAATTCAGGGCTGGAATTTGGTGTGGTTCTCATGGGCTTCCCAACCCAGAGCTTGTGCTTCTCCACATCCTCCCCTGAGGCACTGCCCAGCCCAGGGAGAGCTTCTCCCAAAATCTCCAGCCCTCTGGAGACTGGGGAAGGAAAAACCCATCAGGAGATTCCCACTCGGAGCGTCCGTCCTGTGCCTTCAACACAAGGCAAGGCCAGGCTCTCGTTGGGGGATCTTCCTCCACCCTCTCTGCCCTTCCCCAAGAATTCTGGGGAATAGAAATAATTCCCTTTGTGTGTGGGAGAGGATCAGTGTGACAAGATCAAACTGAGTGGGTTTAAACCACAATTATTTAATGCATGAGTACAAATTGCCTACCAAGCTCCTTCTATTAAGTTTAAACTCTTGGTAACAAATCTGAGACAAATGGGGAGGAGAGGAGCTGCCTCGAGCTGACTGAAATGTTGTGTTTTCATAGGGAAACACAGAGGATTTGAGCTCCAGGGTTATTCCATGGCAAACTGGACTTAAAAATATCTGTATTTCTTTATCTATCTCCTAGCAGCCCTCATTCCCAGGGTGGAAACAGCTAAGGATGGATGATTCTTTTTTTTTTTTTGAAATTAAAATAGGAAAATCCCAGGACTTGGGAAGGTTTGTAGCTGTAATTATTAACTTTTAAGCTGCCTCACTGTCTCCTCCTTGCCCTCAAGAAGCCAGAATTGTTAAATTGGTGGAGTTGAGTGGATGTGCAGAGAAATCCTGCATGTCTGAGTAAATTTGGTGTGGATCTTGTGGGCTGGGGCAAGTGCTGGAAGCGATTAGAGGGCTGAACAAAAAGCTCCATTCAAGGCCTATCCTTCCTGCCAGGGTAATCCAAGTATCCAAAATTCAAAAATATGGCCTAGGAGGCTGTGGCTGCCACAGAGCAGAACTTCTAAAGGTGTCCAGAACATCCACACAATTGAAAATGCTGCTTCAGTGGTGGAGGATTAATTTGAAAAATGCCAACAAAGCAGCCCAATATAACATACCCATATATATCCAATTAAATCAAAATGGGCACTTTTAATAAAGTGGAGTTGCAAGCTGGGAAAAATTTTCTCTTGTCACTCAAAGTTAGGCCAGGAAAACATTTTTCTTTTGCCTTGAAATAGCTGTATTTATTATATCTGACCTGTTCAACATTGCTGGTTTTACTTAAGAACTAGAAAGAAACAAATGCTTTTCATCGCTCGATGCCTTTTTTGTAGCGTGAAATTTTTTTCCCAAGAAAAACAAGGTAGAAATGGTTTCCAAAACACAGCCCAGAATAATCAAACAGTCTTTTTTTAAAAGAGAATAAAAACCAAGCTGCTTAATCCTAATTGTTTGAATCTATTCTAAATTATTTACTTTCTGACTAGCAGCTTGTTCTCATTTTTTTTAAGCTTTGAAACAACTCTATTTGGTATTTAGTTTTCAGTAGTTCCTTCCTCAAAGGTGAAAATGCAGAGGGTATTCTTGGATGCTTAGAAAAAAACCAGAAAATATAAACTGATTCAACTTCCAGTGGAGTTATCCTGAATTTCAGTTGCTTTCTAATGGAAAAGGTCTGGACAGCAGGTGAGCCCCTGAAGTCCAGCCCAGGCTGGGTTTACTTTCAGGGGATATTTTGGCCATATTTTAGTGAAACACAGAATTTTTTTGGGTTGTGCTGTAACCAATTTGCAGACCTGCTTCACTCATACTGGGCTGAACATCTCCAGCCATCCCCTGGGTTTATTTCTAGTATTTATTATTTATTTATTTATAGTAATAATTATTTATTTATATTCTTTTTATTATGATAATAATATTTATTATTTATTTCTATTATTTATCTTTCATTTTGCTTTAACCATCTCACGTTGGTCTCTGGACTGTGCAGTTGGGAGGGGTGGGAGGCAGATTTTTCTCTCCTGCCTAAATGTGGAAAAGATTTTGTGGTTTTTTTTTCCTTTTTAGCTTCCATGTGGTCACTCTGAGAGATTGCTGAGCTTGAGAGCTGATTCCCATATTATTAGATCCCTGGATGAAACTGTTGGCAAACTTTTATTTTGTCACAGCCTTTATTTGCTACTTCAGTGACAGCAGCATAAGTGGAAAGATCAATCTGATCCCAGGAATTTTTAAGTAGAAAATTGTCAGGATTCATTTGCAAGCTAGAGGCTAAAAGTCTGAATGCTTTTATTGAAAATTATAAGAAATGAGCAACATAATAATTATGATAATTCAATGTGTGACTGCTGGGCTTGTAGCTGGAGGGAATAATTTTTCCCATGGGATGAGCAGCATGATTCCTAGGAATGTGACCCAGTCACTGGGTACTTGGTATGTGAGCAGTGGTAATTGATTTAAATTGATTTTCTTCTTGTAATTCTTGTTTTCGCCAGTGCTTGCTTTGATAGGGCCACATTTGCTGTAGGTGTTAATTAGTCAATCTTTATGGCCTCCAATAATCAGCACCTGGCTCCTCTATTTCTGTACAACACACAGAATATTTTGGCAATTTTCATTATTTCCAGTGCAGTGCTGGGGCAATGGTGGGGTTTGTGTTACATTTGATTTCCACTTTATGCAGAAATAATGAAAAAATAGCCACAGAAAGCAATGTCTTGCTTGAGAGAAAGGTGATTTTAATTTCTCAACAAGTTAATCATTCATTGCTTTGTTTGTGGCTGCAGGACTGGGAGGGAAATGTGCTGGAAAGATGCACCTGACTGCCCAGAGAGGGCTGAGCTCTGTAACCCTGCCTGCCTTTAAACTCCAGCCCAGGCACAGCAAAACTGGGCTTAAAGTGGAGCTCTGGGACCTGCTGATAATCCAGTGCTCAAGCAAATTTCCAGATTTTGCTTCTCATGGCAATGGTATTCCAGAATTGCTCCATGCTTTTTTCGTTTGGAAATAAAAGTGTGTTTTCCTTGCTGGTTCCGGGCTCAGCTTTGATCATTTCTAAATTTTAAATCCATAATGTGACTGGAAGTACAGAATCCTGGAATAGTTTGGATTGGAAGGGACTGTAAAATTCATCCAGTGGCACTCCTGCCATGGGCAGGGACAGCTCCCACTGTCCCAGGCCTGGCCTTGGGCACTGCCAGGGATCCAGGGGCAGCCACAGCAAATCTGGGAATTGCATTCCAGGGCCTCACCATCCTCACAGGGAACAATTCCTTCCCAATATCCCATCTAAAATCTCCCCATTTCCAGCTTAAAGCCATTCCCTGTGTCCTGTCCCTCCATCCCTTGTCCCAAATCCCTCTCCAGCTCTCCTGGAGCCCCTTTAGTCCCTGGAAGGGGCTCTGAGGTCTCCTTGGGGCTGAACAATTCCAGCTCTCCCAGCCTGAGCCAAACAGAGAGAGATTCCAGCAAACATCAGAAATTTGGTATTTTCCTGCTGAAAATGTAGGCACTCCAAATTGCAGCACTGGAATTAAGTGTGAGCTCACAAGCTGAGCTTGACCCAAAGTCTGTTGGGTCAGCATGAGACTGGCATTGAATTTCAGTGGATTTTGATCAGTAACACTCAATTTATCAAATGATTTCCATGCTATTCTCTCTCTCTGTCCTGTGAGGAACTCCCAGACCAGGATCCAGTGCCAGAGTCACGTGCAGAGGCAGGTTCTGACACAATGGGGAATATCCAGGGGAAATGTGGCTGCACACAGTGCAAAAACAGGGGAAAGAACTCCTGTCCTTCCACTTGCAGAGCTGCCTGTGGCTCTGCAGGGCTTTCATGGAGATACATTCCTGTGCTTCTCCTTCAAAACTGGTCTGCTAAAAATGTCCTATTGCAAAATAAAAGAGAAAAGCTTGAGTTGTTGGTCGGGAAGTGTGGAAAGTCTTAATAATGGTGGTAAATTCTCATGGATTTTGTGGCTGATTTCAGGGTAACTTCCTCTAAGTCTATTGAAACTTTTTAAAAAATTTAAATCCCTTAAAATCTATTTATTCCTGGAAATATTAATAATATCATCTTCTTTTGGGGTGTTCAGAGAAGAGCTGCAATGTGTAATAGAGGGCAGGTGTGGGCTGGGTGTTCATTTATACAAGGATCACATAGTGTATATATATATATATGGAATATATGTATATAAGTAACTCTGCCTGCAGAGTTCCTAATGGGAAGGGATCCACAGGAGCTGTGTTGGCACACAAGGGAAAGGTGTTTTTCCTCTTTCCAAGCTGGCAGCCTTTAGTCACTCACTTCAAAGGGAAAACCAGGTCTTTATTCCTGCATCGCAGTGCCTTTCATCCCTCTGCTAATCCATAGGTTTGGGAGACTTATCCCATGGCTAAACCACAGAAACTGGGATATAATATGGAAAAATGTAAAGGCTGGGGAGGTGAGAAACCCACCTAAAGAAGAACTTGAAGGGCCAGTTCTGTAGGAGGATTTGATTTTATTTCTGCCCTGAGAAAGCTTTTCCTCATTTTGATTGAAGAGTGGAAATGGAAACCATCATGGAAACTTGCTTTGCTGCAGATAACAGAGCCTTTGATCCAAGCTGTGCCTAGAGCTCAGTCCAGAGGGATGAGGGACAAGGGAATGAATTCCTCATCATTTTGGGGGATCAGAATATGGGCAGGAGCAGTTCCTGCCAGGAGGGGGGAGAAGCCCCTTGTGGCTCGTTTTGTGTCCGGATCCTGACAAGGTTTTCCTCCTTCCTGCTGCTTCCTCAGAGGGTTTTTCCCGAGGTTTTCTCAGGTTTTGTGGTTTTTTGTTTGTTCTGCTTGGCTGTTTTTTGCCTTGGGGTTGTTTTGGGAATGAAAGGCTCCATTTCCCTGAGTTCAGCACTCCCTCCCTGCTTTTGGAATAACCACAAGTGGTTGGGACCTGTCTCCCCTGCAGAACCCCACAAATCCCTCACTCTGCTGTTGATTTGCTTTTTCCAGGGAGTCCTGAACCTCCCCAGCTGCTCCCAGCTCTGTCTCACCTCCAGGGAATCTCCATCAGGATTCCCTGGGGCTTTCTGAGTTCTCCTGGAGGCCTCTGCCCTGATGTGACCTCTGTCACCTCCTCTGACCCAAACACATCACAGCCTCAGGTGTTACTACTGCAGGAACACCTGTGCCTTGCTTTAGGTTTTCCTACTGGAAAAAAACCCACTTGGCTTCTTTTTTCCACACTAATTCCATCTAAGTACTGTATTTTCATCATTTCAGAGGTAATAATTGGAAATTACTTCATTTTCCTTCTGAGGGTAACAATCAGAATTAAATAAAGATTCACTTGACAGAATTTATTGCCTCATCTTCCAGTACTTTTTGGGATATTTTTGTAAGTCCCTGGATACTCTGAGAGACACAAGACTTGTGGCTGTGAAAGGTCATGGCATGTTTTATCCTTGTCCCAACTTGTTAGGAAACTCAGGATTTTAAAACCTGCTTGGAAGTCATTCTTACTGTTCTTGCCTCTTGATGTTTGCAGGCCAGCGGGAGATCATTATACCTAATAAAATATATTTTATATACATATATGGATGCATAATTGCAAGGCATTATTAACTCTGACACCTTCTTTATAGTTCCACTGATTTTTTTCCTGTATTAAACCAAGCTAAACTGCTGAGCAGTGTTTGGAGAGTTTGTTATTAAAGACCTGTGATTTGCACATCTTCTATATTCAATGTCTTTAAAGATTTCTGATGAATAAACAGAAAATCACAGAGCAACTGAGGCTGAATCCCAGACTGGTTTGGGTTGGAAGGGACCTTAAACTCATCCAGTTCCACCTTCCACTATCCCAGGTTGCTCCAAGCCCTGTCCAACCTGGCCTTGGGCACTTCCAGGGATGAGGATCCACTTTTGGATGCTCACAGGCTGAATATTTTCACTCTCTGAGCTAAAATCCATTTGCTAAGTGACAACACTTGAGGTTAATAATATTTCCTGAACCCTTGGTGCCCTGGAGCAAACCTTCTGGATGTGTCCCATGTTCCAGTTGAGTCCATCTTGTCCCTAATCAGCTTTCCATAATTCAGCATTTTCTCCTGACAATGGATCAAGGAGAAAAGGCAGCTCCCCAGTGAATAAATGACACTTATTCTGTGCTCTTTATTCAGCTCTTCCCCAGCTGCTGACAAAAGGTGCTTTCTCTGCATGCAGAGCAGCAAGCTGAGCTGGTAAAATACTGTCAATTCCTGATGCCTGNATTTGCACATCTTCTATATTCAATGTCTTTAAAGATTTCTGATGAATAAACAGAAAATCACAGAGCAACTGAGGCTGAATCCCAGACTGGTTTGGGTTGGAAGGGACCTTAAACTCATCCAGTTCCACCTTTCACTATCCCAGGTTGCTCCAAGCCCTGTCCAACCTGGCCTTGGGCACTTCCAGGGATGAGGATCCACTTTTGGATGCTCACAGGCTGAATATTTTCACTCTCTGAGCTAAAATCCATTTGCTAAGTGACAACACTTGAGGTTAATAATATTTCCTGAACCCTTGGTGCCCTGGAGCAAACCTTCTGGATGTGTCCCATGTTCCAGTTGAGTCCATCTTGTCCCTAATCAGCTTTCCATAATTCAGCATTTTCTCCTGACAATGGATCAAGGAGAAAAGGCAGCTCCCCAGTGAATAAATGACACTTATTCTGTGCTCTTTATTCAGCTCTTCCCCAGCTGCTGACAAAAGGTGCTTTCTCTGCATGCAGAGCAGCAAGCTGAGCTGGTAAAATACTGTCAATTCCTGATGCCTGGCAGATAAACTTGCCTGAAGCATTGCATTCAGGGGAAACATCTTCTTTATTAAAACCAAAGTTTTGTAGGAAACGATACATTTTAGAATGGGGTTTTTTTCCATTTTTCCTTTCAAGTTTCTAGTTTTGATTCTAAATTCTAATGAGGTACTGAAAACTACTTGGAAATATTTCCATTTTTTCAGATTCTACATGGGAAGAAAAGCATTTCCTGCCCAGTTATGATTTAAACCTGCATTTCCCCAGTTCCCAAAGCTCATGTTCCACAGTAGTCCCTGTTCCCTGAGGACTTCCCCAAAGGACTGATGTATTTAATGAGGCATTTCCAAGCACAGGATTGTTTGCAGCAGGGAGTGCATTTCATCCTATGCACTCTTGGAGCAGGAATTTTTGGGGTATTTCGGGTGTATTTGGAAGCTCTGCTCATTCCAAAGCTGTGATTCCTTAGGGAGCTGTGCTGAGCACCAGGACAATGATTGTGGTTGGAGATAATATAATATCAATATCTTTAATTAATGACTTGCTGGAGAGCAAAGGGCACCCTGCCAGTCCCCAGAAATTACATCTCAGGCACAACCAGGCTGTTCCTGCCCATCCTGTGCTTCCAGGTATGGATTTATCTCCTCGGGACTCAAAGGATGGGGCAATTTTTCCTTTCTCCTCAGCTCTCATGTGGTTTTCATTCTGCTGTTCTCATTGTGTCCCAGGATTTTTAGCAGGGAGAATTGGTGCTTTCGTTTCCAATGCTCTGTCAGGCTTGTGACCATAAATAATCCACAGTGGAGCAGGAATTAATTGCATTTTCCCAGGAGCTCTGCCTTCCTTTGCACTGGACATCCACCCTCGGCATTGCCTTTGGCATTTGAGTGATTCCTAATTCCAGTTTATTTTAAGAAGTTGCAACCGGACAACTTTTCCAATGGTTTGTTATTGTTAGTTAAGTTGATTCAGTATTTAGACTTTTGCATTTGTGCTTTCAAGGGACTGCAAATTAGAACCAGTTTGAGTCAGGAATGTGTGTTCACTGCAGCTTTGGAACACGCATGGAATCCCGAGTTTATGGCTTTGAAAGCACTTGCTCTCTTTCAAATGTTTCTAATAAGATAAAGGGTGGTGATTTACACCTCTGGAGATATTGAGCTGCTCTCCAAGAATGTTGTTTGGCTCCTAAAGAAAGCAAGCATTGGTGGGCCTGATTTTGGGGAAGGAAAAAAAAAAGCTGCTGTGGTTTCATTGAGTTTTAAGCATTAAGAGAATTCCTTATTTAACACTTTCCCTGCACACCACGGTGCATTTGGGATCTGGGAGTGTCTGGAGAGGACACAGGAGGCAGAGCCCTTGCATGACCCCTTCTCCTGCTGCTCCAAAGCTTCTCCTGCTGCTCCAAAGCTTCTACTCCTGCTCCAAATCTCCTCCTCCTGCTCCAAATCTCCTCCTCCTGCTCCAAAACTTCTCCTGCTCCAAAGCTTCTCCTCGTGATCCAAAGCTTCTCCTGCTGCTCCAAAGCTTCTCCTGCTGCTCCAAATCTCCTCCTCCTGCTCCAAATCTTCTCCTCCTGCTCCAAAGCTTCTCCTCCTTATCCAAAGCTTTGCCTTCTGCTCCAAATCTTCTCCTCCTGCTCCAAATCTTCTCCTCCAACACCAAAGCTTCTCCTGCTGCTCCAAATCTTCCCCTCCAGTTCCAAAAGGCGTTGCTGCTGCAGGAAAAGCCGATCTGACTCAGCTCCCAGAGGATGCTCCCTGTCTCTCCATGGCTTTTCCAGCAGCCCAGAACTCCAAACCTGGGGGGCTGAGGCAGTGCCTGCCTCTCCCAGCTCCCAGCAATCCCCAGCAGCTCCCAGTCAGCAGAGAAGTCCTTTAGAAACTGTGAGCTGGGATGTTTTAATTTGTTTCTTTCCTTTAGTATAAAGCAGGGTGTGGAGCTCTGAAGTGCTCAAGGGTGTGTTTCAGCCTCGCTGCAAAAAATGAAACCTGAATAAGGAAAGGGGAAGGGAGAGAGGGAGCAGGATGAAATCTCACTCACTGGAAGAGGAAGGACTTGAAAAAGCAGGTTTTGGAACAGCTTCTAGGAATAAGAAACAGCTTCTTGGGCGTTTGGGTGATGTTTTAAACACATGGTGATGTTTTAATGTTATAATTGAGGTGGTTTTTTCTGACATGAAATGGAGAATTGGGATTTTTGGAGATGCCCTGCTCTCAGCCCATCCCTCTGGGCCAGCCCCGCTCCTGCCCAGCTCTCCCTGGCTCTCATTAGAGGTCATTGAATTACACGTGTGGATCCTGAGCTGAGCTGCAAACGATGTTTTCCCATTTTCCTGCTCATGGGACTGCAAGGAGTGGGGAGGGGAGGCCCGAGGAGGGTGGGAGGAGGTTCAGGTCTGTCCTGGTGAGAGTGGTTCACATTTTAATCAGTGTGGTATTTCCTCTTCCTGGGGCCACAGGAACACCTGTGTTTTTCTTTTCGTATTCCAGGGGACAGTTGATGGGTCCTGTCCTTTTTGAAGGGAATCTTATTAAAGCCCATCTGCATCCATTGACTTCAAAGAATGTGCACAGGGCTCTGGGTGATAATTTAAAAAAAAAAAGCTCGGGTGAGATCTCTTGATGGAGCTGTAGGGCTCCAGTTAAACTGCTTTAATGGAGCATCATCTGGAGAGGAGACCTCGGGGTGGATCTGAAAGTTTTATGGGGTGAAGTTTTAAAGCTACTTCAGGGTGACTTTGTTGTTTTGAAGTTTTGTTTCATTTCAAAGGCCAAGCTATTCCTAATTTCATTCTTAATTTCATTCTTTGTATCAATCTTTGTTCCATACAAACTTGTGTTAGAAAGCCCTAAAACTACATAAACTACTTTCTCTCCTGGATCCTTTTCCACTCCTGAGAGCTCCAGAGGGAATTGTTGCTCCCAGGGCAGCAGAGCATTGCTGGAGTGTCCCAACACCCCTTGGGCAGGAGCTGAGCAGGGAAGCAGCACAGGCAGTGCTGTATCCCCATCCTGGGAGCAGATCCATGAAATCTGCAGGGACACAAATGCAAGCAGGGAATCTCTGTAATCCCCCAAAGTGGGAACTGCCAGCTGCTGCTTTCCCCCATGGATTAACTTGTTTGTGTTTTTAAAGGATTAAAAGGTGATTTCCACTGAGGGAGGACTCGAGCCTTGCAGAGCTGTGGGGTTGTTGGGGTTGCAGGGGAAGCCAAAAATGTGAAATTCCCTGTAAGGGGATCAGGGCTTTCTCTCAGGGTGAGCTGCCTGGGGTGTGTGGAGCCATCAGCCCAAGAGCTGGGGCTCCTTCTGACACTCAGTCCTGGGAATGAGCCTTCCAAGCTCTGGGCTGCCCTTTAATCTGCCAGGTGGGCTGAAGGGAAGCCAGGAAATTGGGAATCTCAGGAGCCACGGCTCCAAAGTGTCTGGCTGAGCCAGGGTTGCAGGCTCTGGCTGTGCAGCAGCTCTGGATGGGGAGCCAGAGCCCTGCTTCCCAATGGAGTCAGCTCTGGAGGGGCCATCTGAAACTGGGAGCTCTGGGGAATAGAAGGGCCAAATCCCAGTAAGCCCAAATCCCAGTAAACCCAATTCCCAGTTAGCCCAAATCCCAGTTCCCCTCTCAGTGCTGTTGTTGGGAGTTGGAGTCAGCAGGGAGGGTCTGCAGCAAATGTGTCAGTGCTGAACCCTCTCCAGGTAATGTTTGGACTGTGCAGCTTTGGCATTCTCCAGTGGAAACTCGCTCTCTGAAAGAATTTCTGGTCAGCATTTCTAAAATCCAAGGATTTTTTTCCCTTTTCAAACAAATTAATTCTGTTGATTAAAGCCTCGCTTTGGTAGCAGTTCAATCACCTGGGTTTTTTTCTTCCTTTGTGCCATTGCTGCCGTTTGTTTTTTGGGATTTCTGCTTAGTTTTCCCTAACAAATGTGCAGGAGGGTGTTAAATACATATTTCATACAACAGAGAATAAATTCAGTCACCTACAACGTGGGGAAATCCTGGTTCCCACAGCAGTCAGGACAAATTTCAGAGAAATTAACTTTACTGCAGCACACCAGGAATAGAAATTAGGCCCTAATCACGTCATCAAATTCCTTGTAATGGAATTTAGTCCTTTACAACATGATAGAGAAGATGCATCCTCACTTGGAAGATGTGTTGGCAGCACTGCTTACCACCACCTGTCATTAGATCAAGAAACTGCACCTGAAGTGAGGAGAGCAAAACAAAACCCACCCCAAAACCAAAAAACTCCAAGGATCCAGGGCAAACCACTACCTTCACAAACCTCTGTAAACTCATGTTCCAAGACCTCCTGATTGTTTGCAGTTGTTGGATAAACACGTTGCACAACAGCTGCACTGTTAACAAAACACCCAGACACGTCCTTAGGATAATTCTTGGAGCAGCTCATAGCACAGGGATGCTCAGATCTTCCCAGGGGCTTTGCTGGCTCTTCAGCCAGTGCAGGGGTCAGGGAACTCCAAACACAGAATGTGTGTGCTCGTTTTTGGGATGGACAGACTTCCCAAGGCTGCAGATTTCCTTTCCCAGTGCCAACATGATGATCCTGGCCATTTTTCTCCATGAGTGGCCATGGTGCCCTGTCCAGCCCATCTTACAGCTTCTCCTTCAGCCATGGGATTCCTCTCTTTCCCTTGTGTTCTTCTAGTGCCCATCCTGATGTTCCTTCCCTCATACCAAGCTCTAATTCCCACCTGTGCCCACCATGGAAGTTGGTGATTCTTGATGGAAATTATTGCTCCAGCCTCAGTTCTGGCCCTCTGAAAGAAGCTTTTTATTCCTCACTGTTCCTTTTCCTTTGCCTGGTAGGTGGGAATGTTTGCTGGATTTCTCTAAGGTAAGATTCTGTCCTCTGTGCTTTTTCCATTTTGGCACTTATGGAAAAAGGAAGGGAAATGGGAGTGTAGCAACCAAGCAACTGGGAATCATCCCTGTGGGCAGGCAGATGAACAGGAAAATGCTGTCCTAGGGTGTATCAGGGAACTGATATTAAAGCAGTGGAGCAAGGGAAGTAAAAGGTTCTGGAAAAACCTCTGGAATTCTCTGCACAGCTGTGGTTTATGATTCTGGAGGCTACCAGTGATCTGGCCAGGCTCCTTGGTGAGGCTGCAGCTTGGGCTTGTTCAGTCAAGCCAAGGGAATGTTCCTGCTCTGTGAAGCAGCATTTATCCTCATAAACACCAGGAAGGCAGGGAATGCAACCGAGGCACACAGTAATGCTGATGCAAAGTGAAATTTGTCTAAACTGGCCATCAGTAGCTTTGAGTTGATGTTTTCCAAGTGGAAGAGCTGTTAGGCACTGGGCTAGCTTTCCAGCAGGAGAAGTTTGGGCAAGAACCTTAATTATCTCGACGATGGCACTCGTTCAGTTCATCAGCAGTGCCTGCAAGAAAGGAGAATGTGCCGAGCCACCCGACATCCCACAGCCTTCCCTCCTCCAGAGGTTATCCTGGCACTCCCTGGCATTCCAGCCATGCACAGCATCCTGTCCATCCCTGCTGCCAGCAGCCCACTCTCTCCCTGTGCTGCTCAGTGAAAGGACATTTTGTGGGCTGATTCAGGGCTGTGTTTTCCCTCGTTGCTCCTTTGTGTAATCCCTGCTCATCCGAGCCAGCAGCTTCCCGTCAGAAGGTTTGCCAACAGCAATTGTGATCTTAATATTTCATGCCAGCTTCATCTCGCTGTCCTTGCAGGATAAATGAGGCTTATGTGCACTCCAGAGTGCAGCTTGCCTTTTGTGAGGCCACAGTTAATTGCAATTAAACAGTCAGCCTTTGTAAAATTAATATTATTGTTGCTGTGCTCTGCGTGTGCTGACACTTGGGGAATGGCTGACAAATGTCAGGCAAATGCAAGTGCAGGCCTTTCCTCACTGGGATTTTTAATGTACTTTAATCACCTGTTTGCCTTGGCAAAAATGTGTATTTTAGATATTCAAATCAGTGGGAAAATAAACTGGTAACTTTGTTTAAGGATAATCTGACATCTGCTCCTTTCTTCTTTTCTGTTCAGCTTCCTTCATTATGCTTTTCCACAACACTCTTTGTTCTCAAATATGGTAATTCTTGGGTTCTTTATGTAATACACCTAAAATGTGGATGGTAAAGAGTTGTTTTAGAATTTAAAGTTGCTCTCATTATTCCCAATCTCAATTTTACCACCACTTGAACATGTACAGAGTTTGAGGGCACATCTGATGTGACAGGGGGACCATCTGAGGGGACTTCCAGCAGCAGCTGGTGTTCCCCAGGCCCCTTTCCCAGCTCCCTTCTCCCAGCATCTGTTGTTGCTGCTGTGTGAAGCCAACTGATCCTTGTATTGGGGTAAAACCACAAAACCCTGGAATGGTTTGGGTTGGAAGGGACCTTAAATATCACCCAATTCCACCCCTGCCATAGAGCAGGATGCTCCAAACCCCATCCAACCAGGCCTTGGACACTTCCAGGGATGGGGGAATCCACAACTCTTGACCCCAAAAGGGCTTTCATATCCCTCTGAATTCCCCTCATGTAATTCCCAAAAGTTGCCCTGTTGGAAATCAGCCTTCCTCGGGAAGAAATCCCCAGGAACACCTTTGTGAGTGCAGCCCTCCCACCTGGGCTGGCCCCGAGGCCGGGCTGGGGGTCACGGCTGCGGTGCCGAAGGAGCAGGGAGGGCTCTTCACCCAGGCTGGAGGCAGAAACGATTTCAGTTCCTAATGTTTCACAAGCACACGTTTCTTTCAGAGTTTCAGAGAAGAAAAACTGTGTTTGGAGTAAGGAATGCAATTCCCTCTCCCCCAAAAGAGATATTTATTCAGAAGCTGGAGCGGGTCCAGTTCAAATGTTGAGCACTGAGCCAGTACAGAGCAGTCCAGCACATGTTCCTCACCCTGCAGGTGCAGGGGGAGAGCAACTTTGGGCCTGAGCCCTTGTGAAATACGACTTTTACCTCCATGTTTGACATTTTCTTGCTCTTTTATAAGGAGAGATGGAAATGTGCGTTTTTCCTCCTTTCACAACCCGAGCTCCTCGCTCGTTAAAGGCGCTGGATTGACAAGCGCGGAGCCTGGAGCTCTGTGTTTACCCCCAGGATAAGCACAGCCTGGAAAAGCTTCCTTGGGGTGCTGCCTAAGCTCAGCCTTGCCCTGGGCAGGAATTCACCCATTCCCATTCCTGCTCCAGTTTTTGCATCCCGACTGAGGCGGGAGGAGTCAGCCCTGGTGCTGCTGTTGCTCCTTTAAGAAATTTCTTGGATCTAAACAGACCACCCCAAAGCTGCCTCCGGAGCAGGAGGCAGAGTAACCTCATCATCTTCCCTCTCCCTCTGTACACACAAAACTGAGCACGGCTTTGATGGACCCCAGGTGAAAATTCTGAGCTTGCCATGAAAAATAAGGAGCAGGAAAAGATGACTAACTGTGCACATCCAGGGAGAAAACCTCAAACGACACCTCGTTCTCCTCCTCTGCTCTTACTCACTGGTGGATTTGTCCTTCACAATTAGGGAATGTCTGAATTTTAGGGTAATAATGAATAGGGACTTTGCATAAAGTGAGCTCAGGGCTACACATCCCAGGAAAAGTGAAGGGTTAAGTACAAAGATCTTTGCACTTCTCTCATTTTTCCAGCTAGAAAAAAAAAAAAAAAAAATCAGACCATTTAACTTTGGAGAAATATATGACATAAAACCGACAAGGTTGTGTCCAAATCCAGTTTGTAATGATTGTCCAGCTTCCAAGAGGAGAGATAGACAAACACTCCAATCCAACAAATCACTGAAGGATATAAATTCACGTGTAATGGTGATACTGCTGAGCTCAAAAATGGAACTTGCCAGCTAATCTTGCTGTAGACAACATTTTCATTACTGCCTTATCCTATAGCCTGGTTTTTTGTTTTTTTTTTTAATATTACTATTTCAGTGGAGAAATAAACTTCAGTAAAGTCTCTTGTGATGAAACTGGCAGCAGTGAGATCATAGCATGATAAATAGAAGATTCCTTGAGCACAGATTTAGATAAAGTCATGCCAGAAATGATTCATTTTGGAGGTTTGGAATAAACACTGGGATCGCTGCGTGCTTTTCTCACTGGAAAACACTCATTTTTTGGGGAACACAATCCCACCATGCTGTGGGTCTCTGATTCCCTCAGTGGAGCACAGCCCTACAATCCTGCAGGGAAAGGGACAACTGGACTGGAGAAACAGTTCTTCCCCACATTATCTTGGGCATTAAATGCTCTTGGGGAAAAAAACTGTGCCAATGGGATCCTGAAGGGCAAGAGACCAGATGGAGAGGAATCAAGGAGGATAATTTGCTTCTGGGAAAGGGTTAAAACATCAAGCTGGGACCTGAAGAAATAGAAAATGGTGAAATAGGGAAATGGTCTTCAGAATGTTTAGCTCAGGCTTTTAATGCACAGGACTGTGCCATTGGGGCTGGAATTCTCAGATAAAACTTCCAGACATGAGTTCTGCTTTAAGGCTTGGCCAGAACCAACATTAAACAACCTTAAATACATTTCTATTTTTTTAATATCATCTTGATAGGTGGTGTTATTAACGTAGCTTTTAATTTCATGTCAGAGTAGAGATAAAACCCCTTTGGATAAGGATCACTATGGAAGTGCTGAGCTGGGGGATTTCAGCTGTGTCACACTGGGCAAGAGGAAAAAGCAATCAAGTGGGAGAGGGCTGAAACACTTCAGGGTTCTTACAGTTCCCATCTGGTGAGAAATCACTTTTTTGGCAATTTTCAAAAGATAGAGCTCTGATTTCACTCCTCCACGTCTGTCACCACATCATCCAGTGTGGAGAGCAGCACAGAGGAATGTGAGAGGTGAATTTAACTGCTGAATTTAGCATGCTTGTGCAAATTAGCTTTAATATCTTCCACTGAAATGCTGGGTTTTTTTGGTTTGAAGGTAAATACTGTGCACTTTCAAGAGACCTTTTGGTGACTACATGGGAAAAATGTATTTCCTTGTCTGGTTTTTGTAAGTTTATCTCTCATTGCTGGTTGATTCCTGTCAGAGCCCCCATGGAATAATGAAACAGGAGTTTCTTTTCTGTCACACCTGCTTGGTTTGGCTTTTTCTTCCACTTGGAGTGCAGGAAGGTTTTGCAGAGATCCACAAATCTCTCAAATTCACCAAAACATTCACCATAGGAACTGCTCATGTTCCTGCTCATCAGGGAGGGAGGAGAGGTGTCCTTTTAATTAGAAGCCAAAACAATTTCTGCTCTAAAATCCCCATATTTTGGTAGAACAATGGAAGTTCTTCCAGCCTTAGAAGCAATTTCCAGGGATAGCATCCAGCAGTGTGGGATTGGGATGGCACCAGTGCTGGTATTAATTAATTAGTACATATAAGGTTTAATTCTGGGAACAACTGTATCAACATTATCACCAATTAAACCCCAATTGCTTCTCCTGGGAGCAGTAATTCTCATAATCCTGCTGGTGCATCATGTCCTGGTGACTCTTTGTGTTTTTGTGGTGACACACAGAGGTGGAATCAATCCCACTCATGGATTTCAATCCAGGTACAAGCTGGATTCCCAAGAATGGGGCAATCCAGGGATTTTTCCATTGTGCTGCACTTGAGAGTGTTGCCAGCAAACTTCTATTCAATCCCAGTGGTAAAATTCCTTTGTCTGTCTTTCTTTACCCACCTTATTTTACCACGTTGGAACATTAACTTTACTAAGTGCTATCATATTAAAGGTTAAAAAGGCAAGAATTTGCATTTGAAGTTACAAAAATTGAATTTTCCATTTCTCAGTGTCTACAGAAGCAGAATATTTATAATTTCTGCTCCCACCTGCTTTGTCTTCTATCACCCAAGGAGTAAAATGCAACATCAGTGGTTCCTGTTCACCCCAGTTCTGTGGGTGCATTAATTCTGGACCAGTTTGGCACCAGTTCCCCCCAGTGGTGCTGGGTTTATCTGTGGTGGGATTTGTCCAAACCCTCAGCTCTTCCTCCCTCTGGGCAGGGGAGTTTCCAGCCAAACCCCTGGGTTGTTCCCAGTTGCACAAACTGGTGTCCTGCCACTTCCTAGGGATCCTCAGGGTCAGAGTTTGGGCAAAAATGTCAAATAGAAAAAGGATAATTTAATTTATAAAGCACTCAGCAACCTCTGACATGAGAAAGGAAGGTGTTTAAACCTTCTCATTCTTGTCTGGTAATATTCATTCTGGTAACTTCAGGTTTGTTTCCTGGAGGTTTTTAACTCCACTTTTATGCTTTATCACTCAGAGCTTCTTTCCTGTTCTTTCCTGCTCTTCCTAATACATTTTTGGAGAGAATTCATGGGAATGCTGCCCTTGGAAGGAGCTTACTTGGGAAGAAAGGAGCTGTGGAGCATTGAACAGTCTGGGTCTTTGCACATTGATCATTCCTCCTCTGATTATTGTTTAGATACCCTTTCCTTCATTATTATTCAATGAAAAAATGTTGGAAACCAATGGTAAAATAGAGTATTTGGCTGATTTTTATGCTTGTAAACCAATTATTGCCCAGTCCTTTGCTGGTAGATGAATCCCTTTAATTTCTGGAAGAGGTTTTTAATTTTCTGTAGGAGGTTTTAACAGGGCCTGTGGAGCTGGGAAATCTTTGCTCCCTGGAGCAGCAGAGTCTGCAGGCCATGTTTAGGTACATTTTCCTTTCAGTGACCTTTCCAAGAATTCCACACACGCTCTGGGCACTGGGTTCCTCTGCAGCTTTGCCCTGAAGTGCAAATCCATCTGTTTTAGGTGAGGGAAAACAATCAACAGGTTGTACCCTTAACCCTTAAATCCCATATCTGGGCCCAGACATTTTTATGACATTGCTTCACTCTGTGTGTTCCTCTCCTACCAAGTGAGAATTTAAAAGCTTGATACAAATTCCTCTTGAAAAAGGTTGGTTTTTTTTTTTTTTTTAAAGCTTGTTGATTGATATTTATTCCAGATGTAGGTTGAGCTTTATTTATTTATTTCATGCCTTTTATAACTGAGAATCAGAACCCATTTGGGGAAGGTGGCTCTCCTGGGGGGCCTCCAACACATTTCAGGCTCTCAGGGTAAATGACAGGTGGAAGTGCCTGTGAGGTGGCATTTCATGGCACAGATGCTCTCCAGATTTTATTTACCAAAATTACCCTGCTGGTTACTTTCTATTCTGCCAGCTGCAGCTTTGTGGGAGTTATTTAATGTCTAAAGAAAATCCAGAATTTTCTCTAGCCAGTGATTTCCCTGTCTCTGAGGGAGAAGTGCCCTCTCTGTCCCTGTTCAGAGTATTAGATCTTACAGCTGATGGAAAGCAGTGGCATGAGCTGATTAATGGCAGGGCTCACCAGAGTTGACATTTGGGGTTACATTTTTTGAAAGACACTTCTGAAATTGAGCCTCTAATGTTTTTTTACAGCCCTTTTTTATGCTTTGAAATTCCTCTAGCAATACAGAATGTTATTTTTCCTTTTTATCAAATTTTAAGGGTATTTCAGCAATTAAACTTGGTGTGCTTCAGCCAAAAAACATAGTGCAGTCAGCTTCTTTGACTTGTTGGATAACAATGCTTCCTGTGTTAGCAACAGAGCAAATATTGCTTTGTTTGGCACCTTGTGAAAAGAAAATTTCAGAAGAAGATGGGAAAAATCTGCAAGATTGGGACAACATTTGACATGGAAGCTCATGGTGGTGAACATAAATTGCTGTGGTGCTACTAAATTTAGCAGAGCAGTTGGTGAGGATCTGTCATGTGCTTCCAAGTGCATCCTGGAAGAGAATTATTGTAAATTGCTGGAATTGTAAAATTCCAGATTAATTGTTAAAACCCTGGGCTTGCAGATTTGTTGGTCATGATCAGAAAAAAGGAAAGATGGGAATGGAAAATGCTGGCAGTGGTGGCCCCAAGAGCCAACCTGTGCATGGAGAGCACAAAAAATTGGGTTATTTTCAGGAAAAGTTTTCCAGGCAGTTGCCTCAGTGCGTGGAGTCTTGGATAATTTGGACAGGGAAAACAGCACAAGGCTGAGGTGCTGTCTTCTCCTTCACAGAGCCACAGGGCATTCCTGATTTTCAGCAAACATTTCATCAGGATTTGGGATTCCTGCAAGTCCCTGCAGCCACAGAGATGCTGGATTTAAGGCTCCCAAAATCCTCATCGCTGTGACAGACAACAATTATTTGCCTTTAGAAAAATCCCTAAAACAGGTTTGCAATTCAGAATTTTGAATGTCCTCTGGCTAAATACAACCTGTGGGGAGATCCCTGCTCATCCAGGAGGGATTTTCCAGGTCAGGGCTGAATTCCTGCTGGGCTCTTCCTGCTGTTCCTGGGGAGCAGCCTTGGGCTGGAGCCACTCTGAGGAGTCACTGCCTGACCCTGTCTGCCCCACACTGAGAGGGAAGAGCTCAGGAAAAGGAATAATCCCTGGCTCCTCTCTCTGAACAGCCAGCTCACCTTTTTTTTTTTTAAATTATCATGATTTTTCCATGCAGAAAACGCAGCAAAACTTCTTTGAACCTCAGCAGGTTTTTGCCTGGACCCAAATAACACAAGGGCACAGCTGATCTGTGTCCAACAAGGCACAAACACTTCTCTACCTGTTCCTTTTCCAGCATTCCTCCCTGTGAGCAGGTTGGAATCACCTTCACTTAATCATATTTTAAAATTTAAAGACATAGGAAAGGTTGAGCTTGTTTGAGCTCAACAAAACCACCCCAGACTGCAAAAGGAACCTGGATTTTTTCATAGCTCCCCTGCTTGTTCCCAGGGCTGCAAAATCAATTCCAGCTGCAGCATCAGCTCTGCAATTCCATGATGTTCAGGTGATGCCCTGTGCTGCATCCTCATGGCCAGGGATGGGTTTGGGATGGGTCACAGGGATGAAGGAGGAATGAAGGCAAGGTCAGAGCTGGGTGACATGCAGGAAGCAAAGGTAAAGCACATTCCTTGGGAATTAATGGCACCGTTTTAGCTCTGGAATTCTCTGGCTGGTGCAGTTCCTTGGAGTCCTTGCAGCAGTGCTCTAACACTGGATTTAATGTGGATTCAGTACAGAATTTCCACATGCTCGTTATCATGGTGCTTGGCTATAAATTATGATCTCATTTCAAAGGCTCCATTTTATATGGAGTTCTTAAAAAGCCCCTAAATTGTCTTTAAAAAGCTGGGTTTACTTATGACTTTTAAAAACCCTGTTTCCATGCTATGCTCTATAGGAATTATTGAGGAATTCCAGCAAGGTGAGGATTTCCCTCTGTGTTTACACCTGTGTTTAAAAGTGTTATTAAAGGAAGTGTCCAGGAGAGCTTTCCCTGAGGAATAACACCTTGGAGGGGCTGCCATGGGATTTTGGGAAGTGGCTGTTGAGTCTCACCCAGAGCTGTCAGTGAATCCCAGTTCCTCTGGATGACTGATGACACATCCAAAGTGACTTTGGATTTCTCTGAATTCCATATTTTCCTGAAACAGCTCCCATGGCCACGTGGCCCTGAGCATTTCCTTTGGGAAAAGGCCTGGAAATGGAGCTCCCTTTCATCTTCCCAGCCTTGCTGGGCAAAACTGGGGTTGTTAATGGAGTAGTGCTTAACAAAGCTGAACTGCTGCAACTTGTGCTTTTAATCTATCATGGATAAAAATGGACTGAGCAGTTTCCCAGCATCAAACTTCATTAAAAAAAAAAAAGAGTTTAGCTGTCTAAAAAACAACATGTGTACGTTGTTATACAAATATATATAGACTGTTATATAGAACATAAAAATGGGACTTCAGTGCTTCACTGAATATATGAACATTTATATTGCTGCTTTAATGGAACTTCAGCAAAAGGAATCCTGAGTTCTACCTAAAAATCCCACAAATAGGAGTTTTTAAGGGTGAATTTTATATTTCCTGATACATTTGGTGCTGTAATATCAAATGAAAAGATGTCAGTGTAACATTTCAGGTAGAAATTCTGACCAATTGGCAGAGAACGGTTTCCAGTGTTGCCCACAAATTCAACAGTTTGCTCTTGTGAGTTAGTTTTACTTATTTATTTTTAATTTTGGTAGTATTTGTAGGGTCAGGGCACAGTGAGAGTTTCCCTGAGGTTCTGTCCCCAGCACACTGAGGGCAGGCAGAGCTCTGCAGAGCTCTCCATAAACAAACTGTCAGGACTGTTTGGATAAGAGCTGGGGAAGGACAAGAATGAACCAAATGTACAAGACAGTTTGAAAAGCCAAGTTTTCCCAGACTGTTTATTTTCAATGGGATTCCACCACTAGAAGGTGCTTTTATTTGTGATGCAAATAAACACCATGAGTGTGCAGGTCTTCAGCCACTGCAGAGCCTTGGGAGTTGAGTTATTTGCAAAATAGAATGAAATATTGGGTATTCCTTCAGAAAAATCCTATCTGGTGCAGGAGAAAATGTTTGTCCAGTCTGTGGTTTAAAAGGTAAATAAAGCCTGGAATTCCCTGTGTTTTCTTTGGAAAGTGAGGTAAATCCAAGGTTGTGCAGGTGAAAAGGGGATGTGGCATCACAAGGACACAGGCAAAGGCTGCAGCTGCCCCTTTTCCAAGGAGGTAAAATCCCCTCCTAGATCAGAGGTTGCCAGGTCTGGTTTTTATCGTTTTCCTGCCCAGACTAAATAGAAAGAAATCCCAGATTAATGCCACGTTCATCAAATGAAGCTGTGAGGAGTTTGCTGGGTTGTTAAAGCCAGGCTTTCCCTTGTGACAAATGCCCCAAAATCCTGCTGCTCTCAGGATTCTCTGAGGGCAGATCCCAGTGGGAATGTCCAGGATGCCCTGAGCAGATTTAGGCTCCCCTTCCACAGCTGCCCTGGGGATATCTCCAGAAGGTGTGTGGGATCCCCACCCTCTGCTTGTGACCCTGTGGGGTTTGGGGTAAGGGTTGGTCCTGGAGCTGTCACCTGCTCTCTGCATTCTGTGAATCCCTCTTCACTTTTCTCAGTTCATTTTTAAAAGCACACTAAGTAAAATAATAATAATAAATGTAATTCTAGAGTTTTTAAGGTTGAAAAAAAACCTCTAAGATGATCAAGTCCAACTATCAAGCAGCAGCACCACCATGGTCAGTACTGCCCCATGTCCCCGAATGCCACATCCCATGTGGCTTTTAAATCCCTCCAGGGATGTGACTCCACCGCTGCCCTGGGCAGCTGTGCCAGGGCTGGACAACCCTTTCCATGGAGAAATTTTCCCAAATATCTGATCTAACCCTCCCCTGGCCCAGCCTGAGGCCGTTCCCTCTCCTCCTGTCCCTGTTCCCTGTTCCCAGAGCCCGACCCCCCCTCACTGCCCCTCCTGGCAGGGAGTTGTGCAGAGCCACAAGGTCCCCCCTGAGCCCCCTTTTCTCCAGGCTGAGCCCCTTTCCCAGCTCCCTCAGCCTCTCCTGGGGCTCCAGCTCCTTCCCCAGCTCTGTTCCCTTCCCTGGACACGCTCCACAGTGAACACAAAGGGAAATTCCAGGGATCATTCAGTGGATGTGGCTCAGGTGCCATCACACAAAACCATCTGATGAATCTGAGTTTTCCTCAGGTGCTGAAGTTTCTGCCCTCAGTCAGCCCCAGCACAGGGCATTTTTATATGAGCAGACTGTGCCAGGACAGGGAGGAATGGAAGAGAACAGGGTTAGATGGGATATTGGGAATAAATTCCTGGCTGGGAGGGTGGGGAGGCCCTGGCACAGGGTGCCCAGAGAAGCTGTGGCTGCTCCTGGATCCCTGGAAGTGTCCAAGGCCAGGTTGGAGCAGCCTGGGACAGTGGAAGGTGTCCTTGCCATGGCAGAGGTGGCACTGGACGGGTTTTAAGATCCCTTCCAAACCATTCTGTGATTCCATGGCTCTCTCCAGGCTGCTCCCTGTTCCCTCCATCCCTGTTTGTTCCCTGCAGTGGCTCAGCTGCAGGATGCTGTGGTGGGATGCAGCTCCAATAACAAATCACTTGTGGATTTTGAGGTTTGGATCTCAACTTGGATCCCTGATCTTGTTCTTTGAGCAAAGCACACAGCTGAGAGCTGGCATCTGGTAGCTTTTTTTGAGATGTAAAACTTTGAGTGTGGGACCAATGGAAAAATATAAAAATAATTGTTAAAACACTGGAAAAAAAAGATTCACTTTGACTCAGAGTATTTTATTAGAGAAAACCAAACCGTCTTGCTGGGTTCTGACTGTTTAAGTTTTCAATTGTATTCAACAATTTGAAATGAAAGGTCATTTCAGCTGAAATAATGACTCTTCCCCTGAAGCCATCAAAAAAGGATTCACAGTGGTATGAAGCTTTTGTTTTTACATAAACAATTCATTAAGATCAACATGAACCTGCAAAAAAA
>VZTR01021454.1:76189-102876 GCA_013400775.1 Chaetops frenatus | reverse complement strand
AAGGGGGGGGGGGGGGGAAATAAAAATCCTGTTCAAACCAACGCGAGAGATGTGGGTTGATTATTTTGCACCAGCCCAGATTTATGGGTGGCTGTAAATCAACTTCCCCCTCCCAAGCTGTAAAGGAGTGATAATGCTGCTCTTGTTCAAATTTGGGTTTTGAGAGCAAAGCCAGTGGAGGGAGGGTCTCCTGCAGGAGGTGAGGGGCCAGGCTGGATCCTGCTCGGGCTTGTGTCTCCATGGATAAAGGCAGGAAATGATGGAGTGCCTTCCCTTCGGAGATGGAACAGCCTGACACATCCCAAAGAGGCTTTTTGCAGATTTTTGAGCTTTATTGAATGAAAACAGCTCAAATGGTGAGAAATGTGGGCTCTTTATTCATTGCCCGTGCTGCCTTCAGCTGGGAATTAATGAAGAACTCTTGGAGGTTATTTTTGGAAGCCTGAAGGAGCAGGATATTATCTGCTCTGTCCCGGGGCTGCACCTCCTCGGAGCAGTAGCCAGGATGTCTGAGAGGGCTTGGAGGGCTTTTTTCCCCCCCTCTCAGCCCATCTGCTCCCTGGATGAGCTGTTCTGGGAGTGGGCTGCTCTTTGAAGTTTGTTTGGAGTCCTGTCTAGACTCCCAAAAAATTCCTTCCTCCCCAGCTTTGCTTTTCTATTAAGCAAAATGAAAAAGTTTTAAAAAGTTTTGCCTTTGGAAAAGGTCATTTCTCATGCCAGTCCTGGCTAAACTGCTGTGAAAGACAAAAGCTTTTGAAATTCATGTGGTGGCCCCTGAGCTGCTTTTTGCCCTCCTGGTTTCATAAACCCACCCTGAACCACTTTCTCTGCAGGCAGAGTTAAAATCCCTGTACCTGTTCTGTTTGGGTCAAAGAAACACCAAATTTGAAGGTTTGGCTTGTTTTTGTTTCAGATGATGCTCATGGTTAATCTCACCCACAGATACTGGGGGAAGATATTGCTTTAAAATGGGCATGGAAACACTCTCTGTATTATTTCTCATTGTTCATTTTGTTAATATTTGTTCACATAGCAAAAGATTTTTTTTTTCTAAATTATAATGAACTGGAGAATTCAGAGTGAACTGCAGTATTTTTTTATAGATGCCTCCTGTTGATTTTCCTTTGAATGTTCTTTAGCTTTTAAGTGCAGTCACTATTTCCTGGAGGTTGATGCTTCTAGAGTTTATTCTAGATTTATGTTTAATCTTTGTTTCAAAGAACCCTAAAAAATTATGAATACTTTTCTTTCAACCCAGGGTTCATTCCTAGGAAAAATTGTGCTGCTTGGAGCTGCTCTCCAGCCCCACACTCGTGGCAGTGCCCATCTTCTTTTAAAAGAGATTTTGTTAACAAGCTCTGCAGGTTCTGCACTGAAAGAATCTCAGGAACCAGGGGAACTGTGCTGTAGCTTTTTATCAGGCTGATTCAGATATTCCCAGAGGCTTTTTTTTGGAGCAGAAATCATAGTAAAATTTTGAAGTTCATTCTGGTTTATATCTATGGGGGAAAAAAAAAAGCTATGAACTTTTCCTGACCCTTCACACAGGCTGTGCTTGAAGCTGGCACAAATTTCATCTCATAACTCTCAGAAGAGACTAAAATGTCTTTACTTTATTTCCCCCTTCCCTTCTTCTCCCCAGCCAAAATTTGTCACAGGTCCAAGGACAATGTTGCTCCAGTGGAACAGAGGTTTAGGATAGAGGGTCCTGGAAGCCTAAAGCACATTCAAGAACAGTAGATCAGGGGAATTTTTAGGTCTAAAAGGCAGCAGAGGAATTGATTTTCATCAGAACATCCAGGATTGTGTGGTCACCTCTGGGCCTGAATTATTTGGACACAAAAAGGAGGGCTCTGGGAATGTGAGCTCAGAATCCCAGAATTAATTAAAGTTGGAAAAGCCCTCCAAGGTCACTGAGTCCAAGCTGTGCCTGATCCTCACCTTGTCACCAGCTCAGAGCACTGAGTGCCACATCCAGGAATTCCTTGGACACCTCTAGGGTTGGGAACTCCACCCCTGGATGTTCCTGACCTGGCTGAAAAGGAATTCACACAGTTCAGAGTGGGGAACCTCTCCCAAATATTTCCCACCTGACCTATCTCCCCTTCCTGGGAATGTAATCCTGCCTGGGAATGTAGTCCTGCCTGGGAATAAATCCTCACTTCAGCGTTTTCCACGCTTCCCTTTCAATTAAACTCATTTTATTTTCCCCAGTTGACTCCTTATCTTTCCTCCAGCTCTCACAGACATCCCAGGTGGCCAAATCCAACTTTCCATTGGATCTGTGAGGTCAGAACAAAACCGAGGCGACTTTTCCTGCTGGTGGCTGAGTCAGTAATTGGGGAGTTACCCAGCTGGGGCTGGGTTTGCCAAGGAAAAGCAGCAGAAGTTCGTTAACCAGGGCTGGGTGGGGCCCGCGGGGCTCTCGCCAACTGGGGAAGGAGTTGGACCTCGGGGAAATTGGGATGTGCTCCCAAAATGAGCTCCCAGCACAGCTCTGCTCACCTGGGCAGGTCAGTGAGAGGCAAGGATAGAACCAACATTCCATTCCTGCCTCCCCTGTTTCCAGGGATTCCCTCTGCTGGAACCCACTGGATGCTCAGGGGAGGCACCTCTGTGGCAAAAACCTGAGAGTCCTCAGGGACCAGCTGGGTTGGGCTCACTCCTGCTTGAGAAACTCCTTTTAGTGCTGAAAGATGTGTGGAAAAAAGAGAGCCTGGCAAAACGACAGCAGAGCAGTCCAAGAGAAAGAAAGGGTAAGGTAAATCCCCACACTTAAGGATAAAGAATCAAACTTTATTTTTACACAATAGGACTATTTAAATGAATGTGTTTCCATCTTGAAAAAATTTCAAAATGTGAATTTATGAGGAAAAAAAATGATGTATTTTAGATTATTTTTGTAAATAAGTTATATAGGTTTGTAGTTTGGCTTTTTAAACCAGTCTGGCTGGTTTTAACTTGTAAAAAACTAAATGTGCTACTAAGACAGGTTTGTAGTTAAACCAACTGACTTATATCTTGTTTTTGGGTGAAATACTTTATTGGATATGTTGTATTCCTGCTTGTTTGTTGTTTGGAAGTTAGAGGCAGGAAATTGTACTTTTGGGTGCATACAGAGCATGATTTTCCTTAGGCCTGTTTTCCATATGGGGTCTCAAGTAGTGCCAGGAGGTAAAACAAGGGCTCCAGCTTTACCCTGGGTTTTCCAGGGTGGGATTTTCTCCAGTTTTACCCTGGGTTTTCCAGGGTGGGATTTTCTCCAGTTTTACCCTGGATTTTCCAGGGTGGGATTTGCCCCCCCTTCTCCTGCCCTGCATTTTGGTGTCCCAGCTTGCACAGACTGCAAAGGGGAGCATCCTCCAGCTGCTGCTTCAGGGAGTGTGGCTGGTGACAGCTTTGTGCTGAGCTGGTGCTCCAGGGATTGCACAGAAAGGATTCGGGGTGGCAGAGCTGGGATGTGCCCGGCTGTCAGAGGTGATCCCTGTGACAGGGCCCAGCTGATGGCACAGCCTGGTGGCAGGAGCAGCAGTGACATCAGCCCGAGGGAGGCACAGGGACAGGGAGAGCTGCATGGATCCTTTCCCTTCCCCTGCAAACTTCTGGGTTGCTGCTGCTCTTGAGAGCTGTGTGGGATGGCAGCCCTGGAGCTGTCTGAAAGCTGATATTCCCAATCACTGCCAGAGCAGCAGGCCTCACTGAAATGGATTTTTGGAGATGCTTTCAGCTGAAAAAAACTTTTCTCCTGGAAGAGATCCGTGGGATGGGGGTAACATCTCCTCCCATGAACACACATCCCAAATCTGTGGTTGTGAGCTGTGCCTGTGCTAGGGCATTTTCTGCAGTGTCTGAGGCCCAAAACCAAACCTTGGTGCTGCTTTGGGAGGATGGTGGAGGATTAACAAGTGACAACAAAAGTGTCAAATTGCTCAGGGAGCTGCCTGTCAATCCAGCCTGGTTCATGTCTAAGCTGTGCACCTTTATCCTGGAGAAAAGGGGGATTGGGGGGACCTTGTGGCTCTGCACAACTCCCTGCCAGGAGGGGCAGTGAGGGGGGGTCGGGCTCTGGGAACAGGGAACAGGGACAGGAGGAGAGGGAACGGCCCCAGGTTGGGCCAGGGGAGGCTCAGGTTGGACAGCAGCAGGAATTTCCCCATGGAAAGGGTGCTCAGGCCTTGGAACTGCCCAGGGAGGTTTGGAGTGCCCACCCCTGGAGGTGTCCAAGGAAGGGCTGGACGTGGCTGGGGACACGGTGGGGATCAGGCACAGCTTGGGCTTGATGATCTCAGAGGTCTTTTCCAACCTCAATCATTTCCTGATCCTGTAATAAAATGATGCAGAGAGGGCAGAAATCATGGAGAAATGTCAGTGGGAGTGAGCCACGGGAGGTCAGGGCTGATTCCAGAGTGGTGGCACCCGGCCCAGGGCCTTGTCCTTCCTGCTGGAAAAGCTGCAAAGCTGGAGGTGCTCCATCCTCTCTGGGCTCCTGCTCCACACTCAGCCATCCCCAACAAACATCAGCCTGTTCAGCTGCTGGTGAGGAAAAATGACCTTTTGGATTAAATGCTGACCACGGGGACTTCTCTCATTCCTCATGCAAACACTCTGTGAGCTGGGGAAGGGCCTCGATTTTCCTGTGCATCTGCAAACCTGCTAATGACCCTTCATTCCTTTCTTTGTACAGTCCATTAAGCTGCAAGCTTGGGAATTGTCTGTTAATGTGTTTAGACAGTGGCCAGGGCTTCAGCAGCGATCCTCAGGTACAGACTGATCCGAAGTGACAGCAACAAAGTCAAAAAGTTGTGCAGATATTTCGGAGATGAGCTGAAAATGCCCTGAGTTGTTCAGTGTCAAATACTTTAATTGCATTTTCTGAACAGACCAAGCTGGTCTTGCTGTCGACATCGAAATATTTTCCTTTTTTTTTTTTTNTTTTTTTTTTTTTTTTTTTTTTCCCAATAAGGCAGATTTATGAAGTTTCATCTCATCAGTGGTTATTAGGAGTGTTAATCCTTCATACTTCCCTTTTCTAAGGAAAATGCATTGCAAGCTGGTGTTGAGGCAAGAGGGAGAAAAGATGCAGTCAGCCTCAGGTTATTGGGAATACAATGGTATGGAAGTGGTTTTCCTTTATATAGGGAACTGCTAATTGGGTGTTAGGGGCTGCTAACTTTATAGTCTTGTAAAACTGCACTGACTGGGGCTGACACTTGTGAAAAGTCTCCAGAGGGAAAAGCCAAGTTTTCCTGTCACTCTATGGAAAAGGTTAGGAAAGAGCTGTTGTTGTGGTGTTTGTGCTTCAGGAATTCACAGTTCTGGAATTTAAACGAGATTTCAGGCATCCTCGTGGTGTTTGCAAACTAATTTTAAATGTTCTTTCTGAAAACAGCAGAACAAATTTTTAAATGGCCTAAATTTCATTTGCACAAGGCCAGACCCAACTCAAATTCCCATTCCCATGGTTTTCAGAGAACCAGCAAGTGGAAATACATTTACTGGAAGCTTGTGCCAGCAGAACCCAGGCAGGGGAGCAGCCCAGAGTTTTGTCTTGGGCACAAAAATGGGAAAATACAGTTTTGTCAGTATTTTCTCCATACAGAGTTGGAAAGACTGTTGTTTTAAACACAAACCACTCAGATTGTACCTCTTTTCTTGCCTAAACAACAGGAATAACAGTGAACAGGTCTTGAGGATTTTTAGAAATCAAATCTTTCTGAAGGAAAAAAAAATAAAAGCATCATTTCCTTAACTTTTAAGATGTGTTAAGAGTGTATAAATCTGAGTATTGGGCCTTGAGGGACTGCACTGCTGGGCTTGTGCAGGTGCACACAGTAGTAAAAGCAATAAAACACCCAAAGTGCTCAGTGCTTTTGATTTATTCAGATCAATTACTGAGTTCTCCTGTATGGAAACTGCAGCAGCAGAGATGTCCCATCTCCTTGGAAATGACGGAATGGGACACAATGTTCCTGACTCAGCATGCTGAGGTTAGGGATAAACCAGCTCTAGGTTTAACCTTTGGTTTTTTCTGAGACAGACCATGAAAGTGTCAGTTTTGTAAATCAAATATTGTTTTTAGAGGTGTGGAGAGCTTCCCTCCCACTCTGCTCCCTGGGACACTGTGGAAGGGACATGGTCAGCAGTGGGTTGGGATGGTGATTTATGGCCTTGAACTGCCACACTCACGTGTGTGCACTCAGAAAGAGAGAAAATGCCAGCTGCAAGTGGGTGTGAGGTGATGAATGCCCTCCAGGTGACAAATACCTGTGTGTCCCTTTGCTTTTTAGAAATTGGTAACGACTAAATGATGGTGGAAAAAGCATTTTGTACATTTGGAGGGAAAACCCCAAAGCTGTGATGCTTCTGGGCACTGCAAATCCTTGATCTTGGTCAGGGATAACCCCCCACTCTGGAGCCATGGAGAAATGATATGATATTAATACAATATCAGCAGCAGATATTATATTTATCAGGGTGGGTGCTCCCAGCACCTCACATCTGTCTGGCACAGCAGCTGGCCAGATGTGCATGCCTACCTGGAACAGCCGCAGGAGGAGAGCCAGGGCCAGCCTGGGCACCAAGAGCTGACAGTGACATCCTTGTTCCCAGCAAAATTCCCTCTGGCAGGGGAAAGAGGAGTTCCCAGCCAAGCTGGAGCTGAAAATGTGCTTTTCCTCCGATTATGCAAGCTCTGCAAGGGTTCAGATGGGACTGAGAATTAGGCCCTGCATGGCTGAGGTGAACACAAACACTCTGCCTGCAGCAGGGAGAGGAGCCAGAGCCTTGGCTGGGGCCATGCAGAGTTCCCAGAGCCTCCCCAGCTCCCAAATCCCACTGGAGCTGCAGGAAGTTGTCTCTCCATCAGTGGTGCAGGGAGCAATCGTGTTCCCATCAGTTCCCCACCCCTCCTTCAGCAGTGGCACTCCCTGGCTGTGGGCCAACTGTCTGGGAGGAAGGAGGGGGTAAATCCCAGTATTATTCTTAGTCAGGGGAGGAAATGAGTGATTAAGTGTACATGGGTCTCACGAGTGTCCAACTTATTATCAGTGCTGGTATTCCAGCTATGCACAGCACATGGATCAGGGAGAGGGAAAGTATTTCCTGATAGCTGCCTCTGCCTTTCTTCTTGCCTGATGCAGAGATAAGGCCCTGCTCTGATGGAGCTGGGGTGGGAGATACTGAGATGGATTAGGTCTCTTACTGAGGGAATAGGTCAGATCCTCACAGTACAAAGCTCAGCTTCAACTTTGATAGCTCTCAGGCTGTGCTTTTATGTTTTTTCCTCCCCTCAAAAAGGGCTTTTATATCTACAAAGAGATGTTGAACTCCCTGAGAAAAATCTATTTGCAGAATCAAGATGTAGAAAATAAAATAGTGCTGAGACTTTACCTACAAATCTTCCTGGTGACATTTATTCTGTGCTTGAATGTCAGCTAAACCACCAAGGTGATGAGCATCTCCCACAGACATCCTGTAAGTGGTGGGGTGGCATCTTCCCTCTCTACTTTTATTTACTTCAGACATTAAACAGAGTTTAAATGGTTTAAATAAATCTGCAGTCGTAGTTTAAAGGTTGTTTCTTGGAGGGCTGCTCACTTTTAAAACTGATTTCAGTAAGGTTTGTGCCACACACCAGCTGAATTCACAGCTCCAAACAAAAGTTTGAAGACTGCAGTGGAAAAACTCTTCCAGCCATGTCCAGGTGAGACCTTTGGCCTGGATTTTATGGGTTTTCCAATCCAGAATCAAAGTGTGTTCAGGTGGTTCCTCAGGACACAGCCTGTGGTGCCAACAGGAAGAGCTGTCCCTGGTGCAGCTCTCTGGCTTCATCTTCTGAAACTTGAAACCACTGTCAGGATTGACAGGAGCCTTTCCTTGGATTTTTTAAATGGATAATTCAGAGCAACTCATCAGCAAACCTTCCTTGTAGTACAGAGAGAGGCTGTGAGGAATCAGAAATTCAGGAATCATGTTCCTGTCCCATCTGTCCACAGAAAAGTTTGATGGAGAGGGTCCAAGGAAATCTGTTGGAAAGTAGCAACGAGGTTTGGAATCCACAGCTTTAAAGGTATGGATTGAGTGATGGGAAATGTCCTCTGTGGACCAGCATGGCTGGAAACGAGGAAAATTATTTTCCCACTGAGAATAATTCACTGCTGTGCTCTTCTTTTCACATTGTGGAATATGAGGGTGAGTTCTGTGCTGTCCCTGAGAAGTCCCAGGTGATTTGGGACTTTTCTGTGTGTATGGGGTTTGCATGGCACAGCCCCTGCTAAGGACAGTGCTTTGGAGCAGTTACACCGTGGTGAGCTCTGATGCTGGAGTTCCCTTTGGAATACCTGTTCTGGCAGCCCTGGCAGTGCCTTCAGAGCTCCCTTTGGCATCCTTTGGTCTTCTGTGGTTTTGTTTGCTTTGCATCTCACGTGCCTGTTTGTTTCCCGGAGATGGGGAGCTGTTTATCTGGATCATCAGGGAATATCCCATCTGTTGACATGTAAATACAGCAGCTGTTACTTGGAGAGCTTTTGTGGTCGCTGATCTACAAATTATTCCCAAGTTGTTATCTTTGCTATTGTATTGCACTGCTCCCTATTGTAACGTACATTCGTGTGGTTTTAATGTGTTCTTGATATTAAAAAAAGCAGGAGTGAATAGTAATCAAATTATTCCTGGGATGGTGGAAGGTACCCATGGCAGGGGGTGGAAGGAGAGGATCTTAAAAGTCCTTTCCAACCCAAACCATCCTGGGATTCTGTGATGCAAATAAAGCCCAGCTGATCACATCTCTGATCTGATGCTGTTGGAGCTCCCCTCACCCAAGGGAGGTGATTTCTGGGAATTTGTTCATCCTTCTGCTGTGCAGGAATCGTTGGAGTGGAAGTGTTTGGGGAGCTGAACCCAAATCCTCAACCCCAACTCAAGGAATCTTCTGGAGTGGTGGCTGTGGCTCTACCTGGTTTCTGCAGGGAGATGTTTGTGAAAAGAAAATCACTCTGGCAGAATTTACCAACAGAATAGTCACTTTGTGGTATCCTGCAGCCACCTCTAAAAACATGGAAGCTTTTGGAGCCCTGGAGTCTCAGCTGAGGTTGGGCATCGCTTTTCACCATCGCAGAGCAAAGCCCAAGTGCTGAATTGCACTGCTGGAGCCAAGTTTTGTAAGCAGCCTCTCAGTTTTTCCCTTTCATCCCTTCTCTTTTGCTGGGGGAGGTGACTCACGAGGTGAAGGTTGCTGATGTGGGCCAGGCCCGAGGCCCCGGTGTTTCCAGGCTGCCGCATCCCAGGATGTGCTTCACAGAGCAGCATTGAGCACCACGTTGTTGCAACATGTTAAATTTGCTTTCAATGCAGTCAGCCTCCCCATCATGCTCGGGGTTGATCATTGCCATGTTTGTGAAAGGAAAGCTGAGGAGGCTTTCTTGGCACGGGCCAAACCCCACCACACAACCCCGTAACGCGATCCCACGCTGGAGGAGCTTTAGGACTTGTAGGGAAATGAACCCTGGGAGCCTCAGCGTGGGGATGCTGCTGTGCAGGAGGCTGAAATCCTCAAGGATGTCAAGATTTTTAATGCAGTAATTTCACCTTGTTGAATTAGGTTTAGGCAGTTTTACTTTTAAGAACCTTCCAGGTTCATTCTGATTATTTCAGAGCCCTGTGGGACGTGCCACAGATAACATAAGTGGCTGCAGTTTACTTTTGCTCTTAAACTTTATTTAAAGAGAGCCTGGAGGTGTGCATTTGTTTTTATTAACACTTGGCATAGCCCAAAGTGCACAGTCTTGATAAAGACAGGGTGGCTGAGGTGGCTGTTAACTCCAGAGGTTTCTGCATTTGTTTTCCATCCATCCCTCATAGATCCTGCAAAGGGAGAGCTCCAGTTGGCTCAGGAAGCTGTAAAAGAAAAGCTCTGAGGTGAATACACCAGATTATTGTACTTATAAACCTCAAATCTCATTTGTCAGCTAAACACAGCATTTGAATTAAAATACAAAAAATAGAGAAAGATAAATATTTCAACAATATCCACTGAGGAGACTTTTCAAACCTCTGTGTTACTGAACACCACCACAGATTTATAATAAAATATCCCATGGATTTAAACAATGCATTCAGTCATTCACTGAGGAGCTTCTGGAATACCATTGTTCCCAGCCATGACTTTATTTTGTAGGTAACTCTCAAGTTTCAAAGCTATTAAATGTTATTATTCAGTCCCCTCCCTGTGCCATTCTCTCAGCAAGCCTGTGCCACTCCACGGTCCCTCTTGATTAGAGTCTGTTGAGAAACGAGCAGGTGAATGAGCTTTTTGTGCTCCTGGCCACTGGGATGTGGGAAATCAGGAATGAGGGTTTCTATTGCCCCAGTGGGTTTTTAACTCTCTGAATTGCTGGCTTAGGACAACGTGGGTTCAGCACATCCTTTGGGTTTGCTTTTCCATGAAATGTTGTGATGGAGCCTCTTCTCTTCCTGGGAGTTCTGTAGGAATCCTTCTGGCCACTTGAGCAGGAGAGGTTGGAATTTTGGATTCCAACCATTTAATATCTTTTTCCCCTCCTGAAACATTTTTGCATTTTAACATCCTGTACTTCTGCTGTGTTGTGGGTCAGGTGCCAGGCCTTGATTTGGGAGTTGGGGTAGCAGGTAGGTGATGAGCACGGGGATCACACCAACATTTCCAAGCTAAATTGTGGAGGAAGGAAGGAAAAAGGAGCCTTCAGCCATGCTCAAAAGTGAGACATATGAACTATAAATAAACATGAGCTAATAGATTCCCACCATGCAATCATGCTTTGGGGTGATACCATACTATAAATAAATGTGAACTATAAATAAAGTGATAGATATAAACAAGAAACAAACCCAAGGGAACGGCTGGAGCTGTGTAAGGAGTGGTTTAGGTTGGATTTTAGGGAAAGGTTCTTCCCCCAGAGGGTGCTGGGCACTGCCCAGGCTCCTCAAGGAATGAGCACAACCCTGAGGCTGCCAGAGCTCCAGGAGAGTTTGGATAATGCTCCCAGGGATGCTCAGGGTGGGATTTTGGGGTGCCCTGGGCAGGGCCAGAAGTTGGACTGGATGATTCTTGTGGATCCCTTCCAACTCAGGATATTCCCTGATTCTGTATGTAAAAAATCCCAAAATTTGCTGCAGAAGACATATTTTTCCTCAAAATCACCCTAAAGACATCCCAAATCTGTCTGGAAACTCTGAAAAACTCCTTTGAATTAAAGAAATGAAGAAAAAAACCACCCCAAATCAACACTTGTCCCTCAGCCTCCAGACCACAAAGTTTTCCAGCACTCCAAGGAATCAAGGAGCAGCAAGGGATGTACAGGGATGTGTCACCTCAAAGTATATTTGTAATTATTATGGTTCAGCTTTTGCTAATGGTTACCACACGGTGACATTTCAGATGCCACACTGACCCCTCCCAGCTCAGCTCTGTGGGAAATGCTGATTCCCTTCAAGTGGGTGGTGTTGGATGGGAAAGGGAAAAACCAAGGGAAGAGAGGAGCTGTTTTAACATAGTCCAAGGCAGTGCTGGGTGAAAGTGAGAGATGGAAAATCCAGAGCAAGGGTCAGGAATGAAAAATCCTCCTTGCAGCATTTGGTAGCCTCGAGGATTCACTGTAAAAGTAGGTGGTGGGAACTCTGTGCTTGGGTCAGCTGCAGGAACATGAAATCAACTTTTCAGAGTGCAGGAGGGAATAATTGTACATAGGGAAGAGGCAGGAGTAGATGGAAATGTTGCTGATTTCCCAACTTGAGAGGGGAAAGTGAGACACTCAGACTGGTTCATTGAAGTTTCAACATGATTTCATTCCTTGCTTGTTGCCAGGTTAACCAGCAATTGTTGATTAAACAAACTAAAAAGCATTTTCCTGGCCAGGGCTGACAGTGTCACCATTTTGGGGTTTTTTATAAGGTGTTAAATGAGATTCTGACATCCTTGGATGTGCAGATGGGCTGGTGTGAACCTCAGAGACCTCGAGGGTGTGCCCTGTGTCACTGGGACTGTCAGGACAGCAAACTCAACCATTTTGGAAGCTTTTGGACAATTTAAAAGGCACTCAGCCCAAATAGTTAATCTGTCTCTCTCTTCACCCTCCTCAAGATTCAAAGAGAAGGGAGCCAAGGAAAAAATTATTAGAGCAAGGCATGCCCATTCCTTTTTTTAATGTTGAATAAGAGTGTTGGATTTAGTTAAAATCCAGCTTTAAAATGGAGAGGGATTTAACCTCTTACTCACCAGCAGTGAAGAATCCACACAATTCCTGTGCCAGGTACAGCTGATTTGTTGCTTTTTCTTGTGGTTTTTGCTGATTTGTTGATTTGTTGTGGTTCAAAACCACACATTGTCACCTGAAGGTGGAGTGGCTTCAGCCAGAAGAACCATTCAGAAACAGATGAGCTCCTTAGGCAGCAAAAACCAATTTTCAAAGACCTTGGAGTCAAACTGTGGGGCATCCAAACCCATGTGGAGTGGGGGCTGCAGAGCCCCTGAGCTGCAGATCAAAGGCTGGTTTGAACCCCTGCTCCAAGCCCTGTTGGGACATCAAAAGTCAGCAGCTCCAGCTCCTGCAAGGGCAGCACTCAGGGAATGTGACACGGGCTCCATCCCTCCCCCAGCTCCCTCTGGAACAGCCTGTCCATTGTAGGGAAATGAAACCAGCATCCATTTTCCTCGTGCTTTGATCCCAGGGTTTGATCATTACCTCTCTCAGATCATTTCCAGGCCCAGATGGGACATTTTCCAGCATTCCTCTCTTTGCTGTTAGGCAGGACAAGTGTTTAAGCATCTATTCCCTGTAAAAAAAATCTATAAATATAGGACCGGAAGAGTTGTCATGTGAAAGTTTGTGCTCCTGATTTGCACAGGCAACACTGGAATTTTTGGGGTTTGGAGGAGCAAAAAATTACCCCAAACCCTCCATCTCCTGCTGTGCTCCTGCTCTCCAGGATATCCTTGGCACCAGCAGGTTTCAGTGATAAGGACACCAGGGTGGCCTCCTTTGGAACCAGCATCCCCCAGGCCTTGCTGGGTTTCAGCTGGAGCCAGGGAATCACCAGAGCTCACTGCTCATCCCTTCTGGCCAGGTTTAATTATTCCCTCCCCCAGGAATTGTCCAGCATGAGAACCCAGAGTGAGCCATGAGTGAGGGGAGCCTGCTTTCCTAGGGATTTATTCCTTGTGGCATCCACTGCAGCTTCATATGGAAAGCCCTTTTCACATCTGGAGTGTTTAAAAAGCACTTTTTGCCTCTGTGGAGACTCTGGGGTGGTTGTGAGGGCTGAGCTCTCAGCTCTGTCACAGCACATGGAGGATTTCTCTCCTTTATCCACTCATTTGTATCAGAGGGCAGGAATTTCCTCAGAAAGCCCTTCTGCTCTTGGGGAGTACAGAGCCAGCCCAGAAGGGGTTAAACAGGGCTGGGATGCTGCAGTAGGGAAAAAATTAATTGTTCAGCCTCCTTTTGCCCAGCTCCATCCTCCCCATGTGCTTTCCTTGGCTGCATCCAAGACAAGCCCTTCCCTTTTCCCTTTTGCCCTTTCCCCTTTCCCCCTTTCCCCTTTTTCCCTTTTCTGTTTCCCCTTTTCTCTATTCCCCTATTCCCCTTTCCTGTTTTCCCCTGTTCCCCCTTTCCCCTGTTCCCCTTTCCCCTGTTCCCCTTTCCCATTTTCCCCTTTCCCATTTTCCCCTTTCCCATTTTCCCCTTTCCCATTTTCCCCTTTCCCATTTTCCCCTTTTTCCCTTTCCCTGTTCCCTTTTCTCCTTTTCCCCTTTTCCCCTTCCCTTATTTTCCTTTTTCCCTTTTCCCTGTTCCCTTTTCTCCTTTTCCCCTTTTCCCCTTCCCTTCTTTTCCCTTTCCCCTTTTCCCTCTCAGATGTCCCAGGCTGAGCAGGGCAGGCCCTGCCTTTTCTGGCTCAGCCCTCATCATCTCCTAATTAAATCCCCAAACAAATGACTTTGTGTGTTCCCATCCCTCTCCCCTCATGCGTGGAAGGAGCTGCCCGTGGATATCCAAGGAATTATTCCAAAAATCCTCCTTTTGCAGCCCTGGGAACCCGACAAAACCAGCCTTGTTATCAGTGGGGTGGGGACGGGGCTGAGCCCAGGCTGCTCACACTGATCCCACTGTTCCCAGTGTTCCCGGCCTTCCAGAGGGTCCCAGGGGCTCCCCAATTCCTGCTGCCACAGGGCTGGAGCTGCTCGATGCCCTCCCCAGCCTGAAAAGGCAGAGCTGCAGAGGCTGGGCTGGGTTAGCACAGCCCAGGCTGCTCCTGGGGCAGGGAGGGGAAGGGATCAGTGGGATGGGTCCCATCAGTCTGGAGAAAAATGGGATTTAAGGCAGGTGATGAAAGGAGCATTCAGTGTTCAGGGCATTTCTTGGGGAAATGGATCCAATCCTGCAGTCCCAGCTTGAATTTTCTCAGTTCTGGTTGACTCAATAAGAAATCAGAAGAATTAACTTTTAACTGGTTGACTCAACAAGCTATTTAAAGAATTACCTTTTAAAATGATATAAAAATATTAGAAAAAGCTATCCAGGAGTATGAACATCCTGCAAGACAAGTGGCATTTAATCCTGACTTCTCCAAACCCAATTCAAAACTTCTTGAGATGCAGAAGGGGTGAATTGTGATCAATTCTTCTGATTTGTCCTTCTTGTGGCCTTGATTCCCTCAGCACTGTATCCATGCTCCCTAAAATTCAGCGTTTTGGAGCAGCCAGAGGAAGCAGCTGCAGGATAATTTTCACAATGCAGGAAACAAGTTCAAATGATCTCAACATTTATCAGTCAATGTCAGGATAAATTTATTGGCGAGTTGAATTTAAATGATGATGGATCCATTCTATACCTGTTGTTTCTCTTCCTGTACTCTGTGCTTTTTCTTTCCTGGAGGTATTAAAGAGCTACATAAATCCTGGTAATCCTTCATTCATAGGATTTAAGGAAAAAAATCCAGGAAGAAGGCTGTCAGGAGAATGGACAATTATTTCCAGAGCGTGTGCTGCCAAAAATCTCATTGTTGGAGTGTTAGAATGGCTTCTGTCACAGAAAGGAATTAGCTCAAGGAGGTGGTTTCTTGTAAAAACTTTCCCTAAACCATTTGACCACTTGATTCAGTCTCACAGCATTTTTTGGGGTTTTTTTTTCAGATGGAAAAATAAGCATCCTTCTTAGTTCAGGAGAATTCTTTCCCCTAAATATGAATTATTGTGCTGCTGGTGTGGACAGCCTGGAAATCTCTTTTAGGGTGGGGATGAATTGCCTCACGAATTTTAGTGATTGTTGACTGTTAAGAAAATGGTGCTGCCCCTTTTTCTGGAAGTTTTGCACGTGGTGGGGTAAATGCTGGGGCTCTGCATCCCTGGGAAGCACCTGGAATAATGAGCAGGCACTGTGAGAGTGGAATTCCTAAGGATGCCTTGCATCAATATGGCAATTAAACATATCTGAATAATTACAGAAAGCTCATCATGCACTTTGTGAGCTGTTTGAAAATCCTGTTTTAGGTTGGGAGGGATTTCAAGCCCATCCAGTGCCACTCCAGGGACACTTTGCACAATCCCAGGCTGCTCCCAGCCCTGTCCAGCCTGGCCTTGGACACTGCCAGGGATCCAGGGGCAGCCCCAGCTTCTCTGGGAATCCCATCCCAGCTCCTCCCCACCCTCCCAGGGAACAATTCCTTCCCAATATCCCCTTTAACCCTCATACTCAATATTCTCATATTGCAGCCCAGTCCAAACTTCATTAAAAATGGGAATTTTAGTTCAATCTGAATTATTTTTACTTTTACGTTTTTTTTTCCATGTTTGTATCCCAAAGTTCAGTGATCTAATAAAAAGTCCTTTGTTTCTGTAATTATTCTTAAAGAGTTTAGAGGCCCAGATTGGAGCCTGGTATTTAATTTTATTTTTAAAAGCCTCAGTTAGTGCTTGGAAAGCCTGACCTATTATCTAAAGCTGGAGCTTTTTCCCTCTCTGGGACAATCTCAGTTCAAATAGATACAATAAATATAATTATACCTCAAAGCACTATAAACTGTAAAATAATTCTTCTCATCTCCATCCTCTGCTCTGCACATTTAAGGATAAGATTTATTATTACACAAGGTTTTTTTTCCCCCCCATAAATCTTCATTTCCTAGAATGCTCGTTGGGTGGAATTCTTTAAAGCTCCTGTATGAAATGTGAAGGAACCCATGAATTTAATCCCCAAACCAGGTTAATGGAGGAGCTCTGAGCTGGAGCAATCCTGATCCAAAGCCAATCCATGGAAAAGCTCTGATGCCTTCAATGGAGTTTGGATCTTGGCTCACAGCTCTGGCTTCCCACCTTGTTCCCAGCTGCTGAAGTGCCTTAAAAGAGGCTAAAAATACATCCAATAATTCTGAAACATTCTTTTTTTGTCTGTAAGAAGCTGCTTTAGTTGCTCTGTCGGGCTGTGGGTGGTCCATGGCTGTGCTCAGGGAAACTGGGAGCCTCTGGAGTGGACACTTCCCAGTCAGCCAGGAGAGTTTGGAGGCAGAGGAACTGGGCAAGAAAATTGAATAGTGAGTCTTGTTGGGCTGCTGTGGGTGTCTAAGGGATGGTGTGGAAAAGAAACAAAAAAGTGTCATATTCTAAAAAAAAAAATTCATTTTTTTAGGAGAGAATGCACCTTCAGGAGGTGGGAGTGAAGGGAAGGGGCACAAATCTTTACCCCAAGAGCATTTAATGCCCAAGATAATGTGGGGAAGAGCTGTTTCTCCAGTCCAGTTGTCCCTTTCCCTGCAGGATTGTAGGGCTGTGCTTCACTGAGGGAATCAGAGACCCACAGCATGGTGGGATTGTGTTCCCCAAAAAATGAGTGTTTTCCAGTGAGAAAAGCACGCAGCGATCCCAGTGTTTATTCCAAACCTCCAAAATTAATCATTTCTGGCATGACTTTATCTAAATCTGTGCTCAAGGAATCTGCTATTTATCATGCTATGATCTCACTGCTGCCAGTTTCATCACAAGAGACTTTACTGAAGTTTATTTCTCCACTGAAATAGTAATATTTTACAAAACCAGGCTATAGGATAGGGCAGTAATGAGCACAGTGAGGGGGTGGGATGTCCCTGAGCTCTCTCATCTCCCATCCTTTCCTCTGGGATCTTCCCCTTTCTCAATGATGAGACAGGGAGAGACACAAAGACTTTTATTTCTCCCTGCCCAAACAAAAGGTGTCAATAGAGGCACCAGCTGGAAAAATAAGGATTTCAGTTTCAAGGGATCTATTTAAACTTTTTAATCTATTTATTGTCCTGAGGAGCTGGGGCTGGCCCTGGATCCCTGGCAGTGCCCAAGGCCAGGCTGGACAGGGCTGGGAGCAGCCTGGGACAGTGGGAGGTGTCCCTGCCATGGCAGGGGTGGCACTGGGTGGGCTTTGAGCTCCCTCCCAACCCAAACCAATCTGGGATTCTCTAATTCTATGAAATCAGTAGATAATTCTCTGAATTCAGCACAACTTGGGTAAGACTTCAAATTCCCTCCTGTTTTTGGGCAAGGTGCTCTTGGAGGGCTTGGCTCAGGAGGGCTAAAGGTGGGCACTGCTTTAATCCATCATTTTGCCCAACCTCTGCTCCATCCATTCCCCTCCCTGTGCTTTATCCATTCAGATCCTGGATTCTTTTAAGAAGGGATGAATCCCATTTTCTCTCAGCATGGTCTCTCAGGCAGGCAGCTCCTGGTGGCAGCAGCACCAGGGATATTTTCTCGAGCCTTGTCTCAGGAAATGCTTGACAAAAGGCAGCTGTAGCAGTTCCCAGCTCCCAGCATCTCTGAATCATTTCAGCCATGTATCAGAACAAAAACCAAGGATTTGGGATAACTCTGAGCTTTGGAACAAGTTTAGTTCTGCTCTAAACTTGAGCACTGGTTCTTTACTCTCTGGAATAAAAGCCATGCCTGTGAGCATCTGTGAACTCTGCACAAGTTCAAAAAGCAGAACCAGACCCACACTTTGTGGCTTCAGCCCATCTTTCATTCATTAATTTCTAAAGTATTTTATGGCCTTGGTTATCTGGCTGCTTCCTGATGCCTTTAACAGCTTCCTCAGAGCAAGTGAAGGTAATAAATTTACAATCCCCATTCTTAGGGAAGTCTTAAGCAGAGTCACTTTCTTGAAAATAAAATAAAAAAAAGGGAAGGGGGAGTTTCATCGTTTGATCTCTGGATGTCTGGCAGTTGGTAGGGAAACAATGCAAACAATGACTGTGACTGATGAAACAGAGAGGAAGAAAATCTGATAATTGGGCATGCAGGGAAATGGATGAAGTGGAAGATGTTGGATCAATCACTGGAGCTCAGTGCTGGGCTTAGGAAGGGCATTCCCAGCAGCATTCCCAGCTCGGGGCCCTGGTGGCAGCACAACTTGTTAATCATCACACCATCAGCCTGGCCAGAGTGCAGCTCCATAACTCAGCCTTTTGTGCTGCCCTGGATGCTCTCGAAGCATTCCTGGAACAGTCATTTCCTCCTCGACCTCCATGGAAACAGCCATAAAACAATTCTGAAAATGTCAGGAGAAACTGCATCTAATGGTGCAGCTTTGGCCAAAGAAAACATTCTGCAGTTTTGAAGCTTTCCCACCAAAACACTGAAATCTGAAAGCTACTAATAGGCTGTGCATCAGTGCCTGAGCACTTTAGCATGACATTTAATAAAATGTAATTCATATCCCAGCTCTGTTGAAGTCACAGCAGCCACCAAGGGACGCTGGAAACTTTCCAGCAGAGATCACACCAAGAGGGAAGGGCAGAGAGGGAGCAGCTGCCTCGTGTGTGCCACCAACATCACAGCAGGAAGGGTGGCAAAGGCTTCAAAGCATCCCACACTCTGGAAATGCCCTGGGAATGAGCAGTTGGAGCTGTTGGTAAATGTGTCACACAAAATTTCACAGCCAGGAAAATGTGACATCTCGGAGCGAGTGGCTGCTGACAACAGCANTTTTTTTTTTTTTTTCTGATGCTGCTTCTTGGCAGCAGGGAAAAGGAGAAGATTCCTCATGATTTTGCATGGATAAGTTGCCTCTTGAAGAGCAGGACTCTGGATGGGACAGTCCAATGCTCCAGGTGAACAGACTCCTGGAATGCTCAGGGAAAAGGTGCCTTTGGCATTTTTAGAAATAGGAGTTGCCACCCCAAAGGTTATTGCCTGAAATCCAGTTGTGCTGAGAGAAAAGAGGACAGAGCACTGAACCAAATTTCATCAGTTTGGGCAGGGCTTGGGTGAATTTCAGGGTTTTGGTGAAAGCCAAGGTGGGCTCTTTATCAGAAGCAGCTCCCACATCCCAGTGTTTCAGTGGCTGTTGTGTGGATTCCTGTGTTTATCCCAGGTTCCTTCAATTCCTGGCTGCTCCAGGTTGTCTTCAGCTTTTCAACCTGGAGTATTTTATTTTAATACACAGTTTAGTACCCTGTTCCACAAAGTGTGGAAAGGATTAAAAAATTCTACCTGAACCTATTCAGACAATATTTAAACTCTAAAACCTTCAGAATTTCTCAAATGTTTAATTTCTCAAATATTCAATTGCTGAGTTTTCCTAAACATTTAATTCCTCCTTTCTTCTTAAGCCTTTCTGCTCTTTGAAACACACCACAGCTTTGAAAGAAGCTGCCTATCATTTTATTTTTCTAGTTTTATTTTGCTAACATCTTTGTTTAATTGGGGCTGAGCTGAGCTAATTCTCTCTAACTGATCTGGGTATCATTTAACTCCAGTGGGTGTGAACTTTCCCCCTTAAGACAATTTTAAAATTATATTTCTAATCCTCTTATCTCTCCCCTGTATCATCCATCTTGCTTGTAGGTTTTCTGGAGAGAACGATTTAATTATGAATGAATTCTTTCCATTTGGATTTGTTTATTTTTAGGAGAGATAAGTTATCTTTCTCTCCATGAGAGACAGCAATTAAAATATTTCTAATTATAAATTTGAGAGTGGTGCAATTCCAAGGACTTTGCTGATTTTTTGCTGGGCTGGCAGAAATAGAACTGATGGAATCATATTGGAAAATTGATGAGCCTGTGAATTTCAACATCTTGATGAAGGGATAGGAGCAAGAAAAGTAAGAGAATTGCAGAACTTGTGGGATAAATCCCAGAGGGCCTGTGGAGAATTACCAAGGGTGAGCCAAAGCAATATTCTGAAGGGTTCCATATCAAACTTCTCCCATTTTTTCCCAGTTGTGCTTTTATTGGGAACCTCTTTCTAGTCCAGGAAAGGTTTCTGCTCTGTGCTCCTGGATGGGACTCCTGATTTTCTGGGAGGAAATCCCAGTTTTCCACCTTCACAGAGAACCAACACCCTCCCAGCAGCATTTACAACCAAAAACTCTGCAACAGAGTGGGAATTTATTCCCATCCCACACCGAGGCTTTCCCAGGGAAAACATTTCACTGGATGTGGCCGCGTCCCTTGGGTTTTCCCGAGTTATTTCTCAGCTGAAGGTGCTGTTTTTGCTGGTGCCATCATCCCATGAATTCACTGGCCACGTTCTGACAATCCCTCCCTTCAAAGTTTGGGAAGGGAGCAGCTGGAGCAAGGGCTGTCCAGCAAAATATTTTCCAAGTTTCCAAGCTGGCTTTGCTTGAAAAGGAGGATAAGCACGGCTGCACTGGCATTTGGGATTTACTGCAAGGCCAGTTCCGAGCATCCTCTGCAAAAATAACTCCAGGATGTTTTGTCTGCTTTTGCTGATACACCTCGAGGAAAGTTTGAGCCTTTTCGAGGTGGTGATGTATTAATTACATGGTGAAAACCTTTAGTTATTCATGGTTTCTTTCTCTGAAAAGAAAAAAAAAAAAAAAAAAAGGAAAAGCAGTATTTGTGTTGTTAATGGAAAAGGAATTTAAACAGGAACTTCTGGGACAAACTCTCTGAAGTTCTCCTATAATCAATATTTTTTTTTACATAAACAAGAACCTAGAAATAACTCATATTTATAAATATGAAGCATTTTGGAAGAGTTTAATGAGACCTGAAATAAATTCTGGCTTTTGCTGCCCTTTGGAAGTAACCACGTGGTGGGCTCTGACTGGAATATTCTTCCAAGAGCTGATGTGGAATTTTGCCTCTTCTCACCACAAATTGTGGAATCATGGAATGGTTTGGGTTGGAAGTGACCTTAAAGATCATCTCATTCCATGGGCAGGGGCACTTTCCACTATAATTCCACAATTTTGATGGATGAGTAGCACATTTTCATCGGATTGTTGTGTATGAATATTTTTAATTAACATGGTCTATTTGCATAACAAACACATTGTGAGATGCCCATAAAACATAAATATGGACAGGAATTCTCAATAATTCTTCCCTTCAAGCTCAGGGATTTGGGATCACCTGCTAACCTTGGCATTTCAGGCTGGATTTTTGTGGTTCTAATCCCTTTCTGATATGGACCCTCTTAAAACTGAGTATTTAAGCACAAACTTCAGTCTCAACTCAACTAAACTTAACTTTACTAAAGTTACTTAAAATCTCTGCTGGACTGGGTCCTGGAATACATTCAGGAAAAATGGATTTGAGGGGTTTTGTTAAAGTTTTACCAGGTACACAACACATTAAGTGTGTTCCATGCTCAATTCCATGTAATTAACATTCCTGCCAAGATTCCCTGGAAAGTTCAGCAATATGGGATTCTTCAAAGGACTGGCTTCAACCTTTGACCCTCCAGAGTATTTCTAAGGAGTTCCAAGGATGGATACACTTAAACCATCCTGAGTTGCTCCTTCCATGGTGAAATGTCTTTTATTGATCCCTCAGTGGCCCCTCAGGGTTTGCTTTTAGGGGAGAAAGAGCAACAAAAGGGACTTTGGTGATGGAAAAAAGGCCCTGGGAAGGTTTTTATGGTGGGTGCCTTCCAGTGGGGGAGGGAAAGGAGAAGTCTGGGAGAGTTTCTGCTTCATTTGTACTTCAGGGATGTTATTCCATCCCTGGAAGTGTCCAAGGCCAGGTTGGATGGGGTTTAGAGCAGCCTGAGATGGTGGGAGGTGGCCCTGCCCATGGCAGGGGTGGACCTTAAGGTCCCTCCCAGCCCAACCCGTTCCATGATTCCATGATCTCCCTCTCAGTGGGGTTTCTGTGGCACACAGAGCATTCCCAGTGGCTGTCAAACCCTTCCCCTTGCCCCCTCACAGGGAGTTGGGAACTGTGGACACTCCACAGCACAGAATTGTCCTGTGTCCAAAAAACAAAGAACGAGCTTCTCCAGCACTTCCAGTGTCACTTTTCCCAAAAAGAGACACTTCAATGACATCTGATGGACTCAAACACATCAGGAGCAACAGGGTGAGATTTTGCTGTGTTTGGATAATCCCCCAGCCCAGGCACAATCCAATATTTTGCTTCAGATGGCTGAATTTTTTTTTCCTGTTTTCTCTGGGGCTTTCTTAAATATTGACATTAATCTGCTCAGTTGGAAGCAACCCAAGCTTCTGTATTTCTTATCCTCTCCGATCGTCTGCACTTCAGATCTGTTTACCAAAAGGCCTGGCTTGCATTCCCATAAATCCTGGGATTCAGCTTTGCTGTGATATTAATTTATTGGTGCATTTTCAACATCAATTACTCTCTATCTCAACAGACATAATTCTCTCTTCAAAGCACAGAGAAAACTCTGCAGCTCTTGGCTTTTCCCTCCCCTCCCTCTGCTCTGGCTTGGAGGCACAGGGAATGTGGGTCTGAACAGCAGCAAAAATATCAATGAAAAAGGTCCCTGCTTCAGGAATATTTTGGGTTTCCTGATGTTTTCCTGGAATGCTGGTCCAGGAGGTGACAGCAAACCCACATTTGTGTTTGTAGCAAGGAGCTTGGAATTGTGGTGGGAGCACAAACATCTGACTGGGAGAGCAGGAGAGGGCAGAGCTTCCAAAGTGCCAAGATTTTAAAAACCAGCTTTAAGATTTTAAGTTGAAGCCAAAATAGTAACTCTTTATTTTTTTAAACCTGCCCAGCAGGAATAAATACCTACAGATGTGTGCACATCTCCCTTCCAACCCAGGGCTTCCCACTCCACCTGGCAATGCCCATTAGGGGAAAACCATGCCAAGTCTGATTTCTTCCAATGAAAAATGGCAGAAGACAATCCTTTGGAAAAGATCTTCATCCCAGATCTACTCCTCATGTCCCAGTACTGCAGGAAAAAGTAATGGGAGGGAAAAACTGCTGTAGTGAAAAAGAGTTAAGTGCCTTCATTTTCTTCCTTCCGTTGGAATGTAATTGGGGGCTTGGAAATGAAAAATAACTTCTCTTTTAGTGACCTGTTTCAGACTGGAAGTGCTGTTGCAGTGTAAGAAACTCCTGTCAGCCCATCCCTGATGCAGAGAGGGGGGAAATGAGAAGCACATGGGGCTTTGATCCCAAATCTGACACAGTTTTCCCCTCATCTCCTGCCCTTGGAGGTGCTCAGGGTCACTTTCCCATCTGCTGGAAAAGTGGGAGCATTTCTCTGCTGCTTTTGGCCAGAATTAATTATCACTGAATAAGAATGATAATGATTACCCCTTGTTTTTTCACTCAACGTCTCAGAAGTTTTCAGTTCTTGGTAGTGAAATGAGAAAGTCCCAATTTTCCATTTTTTCCCTCACACAGGGAGTGAGACCTGCAATGTTGTGAGGGGATTCCAGAGACAGAAAACCCCTAAAATTTTTCTCACTTTTTTTCCCCCCAGTTGCCTGATCAGCCCAACCAGAGCTGGATTCCATGAAATGATGGGAAGTTCTTATTTGCACCCCACCATCCCTTTGAGATTTATTCCTGTGCAGCTGCCACAGGAATTCCAACCTCCCTTTTAGTCTAATTTTTCCCTAATTTCCCCCTTATTCCTATATATATTTTCTCCCTAGCTCTATATATTCTATTTATATATCTATTTCTCTATCATTCATTTAAATTCTCCTATTTTGTCCAATAGTTTTTCTTTAGTAGGTCATTAATTCCAGTGGAAAGGGAGTGATTTTTCTGCAGTCCTTTCCCATTGGGATACCTTTCCATCTTGCCACACTAAACTGCAGCACAGATGTTAAGCACATTTCACTGTGCAGTCAGCCTGTGCATATTTTTAACATAACTTGTCTTGAAAATATTTATTCAAGCCAAGACAACAGAAAATTAGAGTAATTTGATTGCTCAGGCTTAAGGAATAGATTACTACTGTTCCAGATGTAAGGAACAACAGACTACTTGCTCTCTCCAGGCTGAAAAAAAACCCAACAACTCCTTTGGCTCCTGATTCCAACCATATTTGCTATTATGTTCCCAGTAAATCTTTTAAAAATTGAACACTTTTAAAGATTTTTCACTTCCAACTTTTGCCAGCTGGCGTTAGGAGAATTCCAACCCCAAATCAGCTCCTTAGGAAAGGGTTCAAAATGGGCCCTGCTCCAAGGGGGCAATTACAAAACAAGGTTATAAATCATCCTTGCTGGGGAATCAGGGTGCCAGAGATCTCTGGAGCTCACTTGGGGTTTGGACTGTGCAGGGTTTTCAGCAGTCAGAGCTGATTTTATTCTAAAATGAGGCATTTGGCACAAAAGTTGCATGATCTGGTTTGCAGGTTGTTTTTTTTTTTTCTCATCTTCCACTAAATCTTTGTTCAGCTTTGCAGTTATCACTCAAGTGTTGGACCTGTTTTTATTGGGTTTTTCCCCTCTCTTTGTGTGACTTCCATCAGTTATCATTTTTATGCTGATTCTTTGTATCACTCACCATGTTTCCAAATGTGCAGTGGGGAAGATGGAAACACTGATTTGCCTTCCCAGGATTTAAAATTCACATTCCCAATAGCTTCTGTTAGTAAGTGTTGTAAAATGACGTTTCAAAGGATTGTGGGGCTGTGGAAGGATATTTTAAGGTGAAATTCTCTTCATGTGAGAGCAGCTGACACAAAACCAGGCTCACAACTCCTCAACCCAGATGATGGGCAGATATTTTGGATGAAATTACCATTTTGCTATGGGTCTCATCTCCATTTTCCCCTAAGTACCATTCTCCTTTATTTCTGGGGGTTTTTTTTCCCATTTTTATCACTCTCAAAGGCAGAAAGTCAATGATTAATAAAGAAAGAATTAAGGTAGAAGGTCACATGTTGGTAAAGAAAGGATCATTCTCGAGCTGTCTCTGGTGTTCCCTCCAACCTCTGTGCTGATCCCTTCTCCATGGGCTGCTCTGTTTATTTGGCAGATTATTTTTCAAGGATTAGCTTTCTCCTTTTTTTTTTTTTTTCCCCTGACCTTTTTTAACAAAAAAAACTCTGTGTAGGGTTTTCCAGAGTCTGCACCATGCAATTTAAAGCATTCTTCATTACAGATCTCCCCTCTCTGTGCCACCAGCTGACTCTGCTCCAGCAGTGCATGGAAAAGAGACACAAAACCTTTGCTCCAGTGCCTGCTTTGACTTAAGGAATTTTCTATTTTAGGGCAAAGATGAGCACAAAGAAATAGCCAATAATTGCTCTTGTACAGCAATAATTGCTCTTGTACAGCAGCTCCCTGGGTTTTGAATGATTTCCTTAAATCCATCCTTCTTTTCTGTATTCTGGACAGCAGAAATGCCAGATTTTCTGCAGTAATGGCAGATTTTCTGCAGTAATGGCAGATATTTCTGCAGTAAAGCCAGATTTTCTGCAGTAATGGCAGATATTTCTGCAGTAATGGCAGATATTTCTCCTGTCAAGGCTGAGTGAAGGAGTCATTGTGAAGACTGAGACTCAGTGGAGTAAAGCACCAATTGTGCTGCTTTTGGACAAACCCTGGGCCTGGATATAACCATGGACATCATTATGGTCCTGCCCCTGGGCACCTTAAAGCCAGGTTTAGTGAGGAACAGCCTTTTGAATCGTGGCTCCCTCAATCTGAGGCAATGAAAGCAGAATCTTTAAATGGATAAATGAATTTGGGCTGCTGCTCAAGTGGTGGGGAGCTCTGTGTGGGCTCTGGCAGCTGCAAGTCTGAGTTGTCTGAAGGGAGATCTCCTTCATTCCTCTCCTTCCAAACTCACCTTTTGAGGAATACAAATGTTTGTGTATAAAAGGTCATTAAGGGTTGAGGTACTGCTGGAATCCCAGCATTTTGTGTCATTTTTCACATAATAACCAAGATGGAGCAGAGCACCCTCGGAAAGGGAACTCGAGCGCTGCTGCTAAATGTGAGCTGACAGCCCAGTGAAAACAAAAGTCTTCATTTTCCTCATTTGTCTGCTTTGTAAGCAGCCAGAAACCGTGCCAGAAGTGCTCTTATTAGATCTCCAGGAGAAATCCTGGGATTCTAAAATTGCTGAGTACACACGAGCGGTGCCACGGTGTCCTCGCCCCGTGCCAAAGCAAATCCTGCAGCTGAGCAACTCTTCTGCATGAGCTGCAACCTTTGCTGGGGCTGAGCTGCCTGCAGGAGCTCAGGATCTCTGCAGTTTAGCAAGGTGCCACCAGCAAGCTCTGTGGCCTTGGATTCCATTCCATTCCATTCCACTCCATCCCTTTCCACTCCACTCCACTCCATTCCATTCCATTCCATTCCATTCCATCCCATTCCGTTCCATTCTGTTCCATTCCATGCCATTCCATCCCATCCCTTCCCACTCCATTTCTTTCCATTCCATTCCATTCCATTCCATTCCATTCCATTCCATTCCATTCCATTCCATTCCATTCCATTCCA
>VZTR01021454.1:36029-71087 GCA_013400775.1 Chaetops frenatus | reverse complement strand
GAGAGAACAGGGGGACCCTGGAAGTTGAGGAACCCTGGCACTGTGTGGGCTTTGCTCCTGGAGGAGAAAACAGGGGTTTCTGGAAGTTCAGAAACTCTGGCACTGTGTGGGCTTTGCTCCTGGGAGAGAAGAGGGGGACCCTGGAATTCATAAATCCCGGCACTCTTGTGGGTTTGCTCCTGGAGAGAACAGGGGGACCCTGGAAGTTGAGGAACCCTGGCACTGCTTTGGGTTTTGCCCCAACAGAGAATAGGGATCTCCTGGAAGTTCAGAAACCCTGGCACTGTGTGGACTTTGTAGCTCCTGGGAGAGAATAGGGGATCTTCTGAATTTCATAAACCCTGGCACTGTGTGGGCTTTGCTCCTGGAGAGAACAGGGCGACCCTGGAAGTTGAGAAACCCTGGCACTGCTTTGGGCTTTGCTCCTGGAGAGAACAGGGCGACCCTGGAAGTTGAGAAACCCTGGCACTGTGTGGGCTTTGCAGCTCCTGGGAGAGAATAGGGGATCCTCTGAACTTCATAAACCCTGGCACTGTGTGGGCTTTACTCCTGATAAAGAATAGGGGGTCTCCTGGAATTCATAAAGCCTGACACTGTGTGGGCTTTGCTCCTGGGGGAAAGAACAGGGGGTCCCCTGGAAGTTCCTCTGGATGTGCTGCTGTGCTCAGCGTGTTTATTTGGATTGCCCTGCCTTCCAGAGGGAGCCTATATCCATTTCCAGCCTAACGAGTTCCTTAAAGCATGGCAATTGCCACAGCTTTGAAACCTAATCCCTGTGGCTCTGCAGTAGCGCTGCACCAAAAGCTGAGCTTCTTGTTTGTTGAGCTAATAAAAAAATCATCAGTGGTTTATCCTTCCGTGAGGCTTCCGCGGCTGCTGAAGCAGTTAGGGCTGAACGAGCCGACTCTGCCCTGCTCCTGTTGATTTTCCATTGTACAGGCTATTAACTTTTAGAGACTGTGGGCTGGGTTTTTGTGGCAAAGCCATTACGGGGTCACGAAGCCCACAGATATTTGTGCTGCTGGGTGCAATTAAGGTGAAGGCTCGCGACGTCTTAATTGTGTTTTTTTTTAAAAAGTGGCTCTTTTGCACCAACAACAACAGCCCTGGCTGTGCTTTGGGAAGTGCAGAAGGATTGCTGGCATCATGTAAGGGTTCTGGAGATTGATTTTGTCAAATCTTTGGATTTGGTGGCTGTTGTTAAGCTGCCAGAACGGGGCTCGCAGTGCTGAGCTCTGCATGCCCGGGATGGGATGGGAATCCCTGGAATATCCTTGGAAATCGTGGGGAACACAGTGCAAGACCAAGCTTCAGCCACTGATGACACTTAGCAGCAGTGAAAATTAATTTGGTGAAGTTTGGATTTAATTCTTCTTGATGTTCGTGAGTACCTGAATCCAGAAGATCCTGCTGAACCTTGGATTTAGGAAACTTTCTTACAGTAAATACGTTGTAACTGTGGCTAAATCAATTAACTCCTTCCATCAATGAAAGGATTAAAAAAAAAAAACCTTTGAAGCATCGATGTAAACCTTTTGTGCAGACTAATTACCTGCATAACTGCTTTTGTTGGCTGCTGTGAGGACAGCGTGGATCAGGAGTGCCAGGAGGGCAGGAGGAGAGGCAGGACAAGGAGCAGGACAAGGGGCAGGACAAGGAGCAGGACAAGGAGCAGAACAAGCACAGCCTGGGATTGAAACCCAACCCAGAGCCATGAGAAGGGACTTCAATCCTCACCTCCCAGAGCCCCTGCCTTCTCTAGGGGCTGCTAATAAACACAAATTAGCTGGAGGGCCTTGGTTTGGGGTCGGTCTCTGGGGGATCCAGGTCAGGATCCTGCCTGCCACCACTTCCCTCGGTGCTCCCAAGGAGACCTGAGCCCAGCCCAGCTCTCCACACACACCCACGGAGCAGCCCTTACAAGTGGCATCTGCTCAAGCAAAATATAAGAAAACAGCCTTTTAGCAGAAGAAATGAAGTTTTAAATCCACCTTCTGAGCCCGTCTGAGATCAGGCCTGTGTGGGTTTTAGGGTGTAAGTTCCTCCTGAACAATCAATGTAGCTCAGTCCCAGCTTGGCCAAAGCATCCAGCTCTGGCATCGGTTAAATATTTACATTCCCCCACTTTTTATATAAATTGTGCTCTATTAGCATAGGTTTCACAGTGTGGCCTTGTCTTTGAGCCTCTGGCTGCAGAGTTGGCAGTTTGTGCATTAATCACCATCGAGCCACGTAAAATCCAAGGCATGAGGCTGCAGCCATCAGCCAGGCAGCATTTACTGCTCCATCATGGGCAGCCAATAAGTCACGGGGCAGTTTCTGCCTCATAGCACGAGGATCTGCAAGAAAAGGGAGCGTGTTTACACTGGGGAGACTTCTGTGTACTTAAGGAGAAATTGTTTCAGGCCCTCCCATTAATTCATCAGCTGACACGGGCCCGTTTTTCGTCGCCGCAACAAAAATAATTATCGGGCTCGAAGAAATACCAGTGGATTTGCACATGGCAGCCTTCTGCTGTAATTTTCTTCACAAGTTATAAGGGTTTAATTGTGGCTTGCTGGTTCTCCTTATCCTCTGCAGTCAGTCGTGGCCCCCGAGGTGCGAGGAGTTACGGTGTGCCACGATTTATGGGGGATGTAAATGATTTCTTGTTTGCCCTCCCCGAGCTTGGCTTGGCTGCCTTTGCCTTCTTTCGAGCCTTTGTGGGTGGATTTAGTGCAGTGGCACTGATGGAAGCCAGGGACAAGCCAGCAGGTGCAGCACAAAGCCCTGCCCAGCCCCTTCATCCTCCATCTCCAAACACGAGCATGCTGCTCGTTCTGCTGGGGGGGAGGGAAATAAACTGGAACCTGTGCCAAGAGAGGAGCAGCCCCCCAAAAAATGCTTGTGCGTGGCACTGGTAACTTCAGGAAAGCAAATTCCATGAGGAAATTGGACTTGGAGGCATAAGGATGCATAGGCTTTGCAAGGGAGGCTCTGGAGGGATCTCAGCTTTTTCCAGTCTCTGAAATTTTGGGAGGGAAACCTTCATCTTGGATAACCCAGGTGTTGCAGTGCCAGTGTTGCCTCCCAAGGCTCCTTCCATCCCTCCCTGGATTCTTCTTCACCATTCCTGGTCTGAAATGTCTTGATTTAGCAGTGTCCCAGGACAGCCTTCTCCTTCTCCATTCCCTCATGGGATTCTGATGTTTTTTGTGACTCCCCTGTTTCTGTCACATCCATTTCTGGATGAGCCCCATCCAGTAATTTCTTCCTGCTTTTGTCAGCTTTTTGCTTCCTTCTCTTGCAGTCTTCCAGTTTTCTTTGGGTGCTTCCCACTTCCACTTTCTCTTCTGTTTTTCCACCAGTCTGAGATGCCCAGAAGAGCTCAGGGCACAGAAAAAAAAAAATCCAGGTAGGTTTGGAGAGATGGGAAATTTGCATTTATTATGCAAATTCCCAGCCTTTGTAAGTCTTCCTGACAAGCAGCTTTGCTGTGCCCTCTTCCAGGGTTAGAGCTACCAAGGTTCCACTCTGGATCCACATCCACTAAAACCTCTTTCTATGGGCAAGAAAACACCACATTCCTCCAATATCTTCCTTCCACATCCCTCGTATTTCAGACTGAGCAGAGTACAAATAACCATTGCTAGAAAAAAACCCGGAGATTCTGTGAATTTGTGCAGTGCAGGATCATTCTGGGTGCCATCCCAGGAATGTGGTGCTCCTGAAGTGCCCTGAAGAGCCATCGTGGCCACATTTCTCCGGCTCAGAAGCACAAAGGCTCCACTGTGAGCAGTGAAATGCTGGCCCTCGGCCAAGTGGCCGTTCCTTTGCTCCATTCCCTGTCATTAAAGCTGTGGCTTGCTCCAGGGCTCAGTGTTTTGCTCTTCTTAAGTGGAACTGTTAACGACCCAATTTGGAGTAATGTAAAGTGCACCCAGATTCCACAGTGACTTCTAAATCCATCTAACATTAATGATAATCTGTAATTAATAGCTGCAATCAAAAGGAATTGTAGGGCGGTAATTAGAAATTTAGGATTAAGGTATTAGCATATAAAATGGGTCTCTTAAAAAAATCTCTTCTTCCAAGGGATGGCTCCGATCCCGTGGAAGAAAACAAAATGTAGCTGATATACGACCTTAGCCAAAGACCAGGTTACTAAAAATACTGACTTGTGGAAGGCACCAGGCTGCTGCCAAAACATCCAGAGGTATTTTAAGAGTTTGCAGACACTCCTATGTAGCAATCACATCATTTTCTGATGACATGGAGATTCGAGAGTGGTGTTTTTGAGTTTTCATCTCCCCAGTAGCCTTTTGGGGTGGGTTTTATTGGGAACCCCAGTGACTGCTCTGCTCTGAGGCAAAATCTGGTGTATCCTCCTGGGAGGGAGCAGATCTGCAGGACAAGGGAAGGCAGAGGGGTCAGGTGTATGAAGCAATTTTGGCTCCCTGCTCTGAAACCAGAAATAGGGCACTGAGATCCTTCCTGCTGGTGCATCCTAAATGGGTTAAATTCTTGCCTTTATCCCCAGCCCTGGGGAGCTTGAAGATTGAGAAAGACTCCCAGGCAGAGAGGTCCTGCTGCTGAAAGTGCCAGTAGCAGTGATGAGGTGCTCTGATAGATGGAAGAGATGGGATATAAATGAAGCCCCTAACAATTTCCAGTCGTGCACTAAATGAAATCATCCCTCTGCACCTCTCCCTTTTGAAGCTGGGAATTAATGTCTCGTGTATTTGAAATCCACAGAGCCTGAATTGTTCTCTGGTGTTGAAAATTTCCCTATCTAATGCCAATTATTAACCTGCCCAGGGCTATCAATAATGATAACACTGCAGATAAAGAGCAGGTAGATGTGCTGGGGAGTTTTACATTTTAAGAGCTGGAACAAAATTAACCATTTGAAGGGTTATTTGCACCTCACAACATCATCTCTGCCCCAGCTGCACAGAGCAGCCTGGAGAGCTCCAGAGGGTCCTTTGCCAGCAGAAAATGCATTTTGGACGTGGAGATGCCAGTTTGGAACTCTGGAGGAATCATTTCAATCCTTTGAGGAGTGGCTGAGGGGGCTCAGGCTGGAGCAAAGGGGGATCAGGGGGGACCCTGTGGCTCTGCACAGCTCCCTGCCAGGAGGGGCAGTGAGGGGGGGTCGGGCTCTGGGAACAGGGAACAGGGACAGGATGGGGAAAGGGCCTCAAGCTGTGCCAGAGGAGGCTCAGGTTGGATATTGGATAGAATTTCTCCATGGAAAGGGTGCTCAGGATTGGAAGGGGCTGCCCAGGAAGGTTTGGAGTCCCCACCCTCCCTGGAGGTGTCCAAGGATGTGGCACTCAGGGCTCTGGGCTGGGGACCAGGTGGGCATCAGGCACTCAGATGATCCTCCAAGCCTTTTCCAACCTCTGGGATTCTGTGTTCTGGTGAATTTTTATCCCCTGGATGTGCCCAGGCAAGGTTTTGGCAGAGCCAGCTTTCCCTTTGCTTTTTCAGCCATGGAATAAGCAGGTGGAGCACAGCTAACTGGGAAAATGCAGCTTCACCCTCCTCAGCAGGGACAGCTTTATAAGGTCTGTTCTGGGGCAGATTTTATTGTGTATAATTGTAGGCTCTTGTCTTCCAAAATATTCAAAATTGCAGCTTTACCTGAGCATGGCAGGTGGAAGCTTCTTGCAGGAATTTATTTTTAACGTGGACTGGTTTTTTGAATAATCCATGGAAGGTTTGCCCTGTGGGATGAGGATTAGTATCCATAGATTTTCACTTCTGGAATCACATACTAATAAAGGCAGTAGATTCTCCTGGAGAGACACCTGCCTTACTCAAAGAGCAGAAAAACTCAACAATTCCCCATATTCTTGCACTTTTATCTCATTCAACTGGTTGAAATATTCACAATTCTCACCTCCTTTGGAAAGAGAATTCTAATGGAGACATAGAGAGATCCTGATGTCCTGAAAATCCTTTCACACGTTAAAGGTAAAAGTAGAATTTGAGATATATGGTAGAAATTTCAGGATGGTGCCAGCTTTTAAACAAGACAAGAAAATCAGTAAATAATGGCTTGTATCCATTACTGTCTGTCTAAATTTCCTTCAGCAGCTCCAGGGGTGGGCTGTGGAGAGAGGCTGGAAAGTGGCTGATTGCAAAATGGAATATCTGGGGAGATCAGATGGAAACGTGTGGGGAACTCACAAAGGATCCGTGGAACAGAGAATGCAAAAGGCAGAAAAGGAAGATGAGGGAGATAAAACAGAGAGGAAAAACAGCCAGGAGGCAAATCTGTGGGAAGATCCTGGAAAGGATCAGTCAGGTAGGAACCAGACAGAGAGAAAGATGAAGTGTTGGTCTGGAATGTGCAAAAAAGCAAAAAATACCGAGCATTTAGGATAATTAGCTTTTCTTTAAGTCTGTATAACTTTATGTGCCATTCCTGTTCTCCTGAAGTTCTATCCAAGTGGGAGAGCTGAGGAATCTCTTTGCTGGAGATTTTATTCCCCTCTTGAAGGGGGAGGGTTTGATGTTTCTGGTAGCTATGAAATGTTCATGAGTGATTTGGCCAAAAAAGAGCTGTGCCTAAATCCCCTGTGAAGTTGTCCTGCCCTGACCCTGCTGCCAGCGTGGGATAACTCCCCGTTGGTGTCTGCAGTCCTGTCTTGCCCCATCTTGTTTTTAATGTCTCGGGAAATTGGGCTTTTATCACTTCCTTAGGCAAATTCCTTCACAGGATAACAAAGCTCACTCGGGGAAGGATTTCTGCTCAGATTCAGAAAGAGGCTTGCAAATGGAAAACTTTTTTTTTTTTTAAATGTAGTTGAATTCTGAATAGTTTATCTTATTATTCAGACTTCTTGCTCCTTCTTGAAACACCTCCTTGTTCTTTTTTGCTGTTTTGGGTATCCTCCAATGAGATCTGAATTGCAATGACATTCATTTTTCTATCAGAGAAAAGAAATTACTCCTGATTATATAAATAATAATATAAATAGGGTATAGAATTGGGGTGTAGAAGGAGCCACTGGTGTGATACAAAGAATGCCCATGAAGAAAACACTTGGAATTTTCTTTTTTTTTTTTTTTTTTTTGCGTGCTTTAACTAGATTTATCTTCCATCTTAAAAAGGGTGGGATTTCCATCTCCGTGCTCCAAAAGAAGGTGCATCCCAGGCCACACTTCCACTGGATGTGTCCATTCCCACCCTTAACCATCCATCCATCCATCCCTCATGCTCTAGGGCCTGCCAAGCAGAATATCCTCATTCCCAGACTTCTTTTTGCTCTGCTCGATTTCTCTACAACAGATTTATCCCCCATTAAAACCTTCAATTATTTCTGGGCTTGATGTCATCTCAGTTATCTCCTTTTTTTTGACTTAGAGTTTCTAGTTCATCTCACAAATGCAGGTACAGCTTTTTGTAAACCTTGCTGAAGTTTATTTAATCACAAAGGCTTTACAAGGCCTGACGTGTGAAATTCACTCCACACTTGTGCAAGATGGGTGATAAAATCACATCTTGGCCAACTTCTCCATGGGGAGTGTGTTTGAATACACTTTACTTGGCTTTTCACAGCCTGTTGTGACTTCTCATTAACTTCAACCCAACGTTTCTTAATAGGTTGGAACAGATAATTATCTTGCCAGCGTTAAGAAGAAGAGTCATCATTCATCCTGAATGATTCCATGGATAAAAACAACCTAAACAGGATAATGGCTCTGGCTGCTGATCACATTTCTCAAGGCTGACTCTTCTTCCAAACAAATCTAATTGTTCAAGTTAAAGCTGGGCATGAGGGAAGTTTTAAGGGTTAAGAATGAATTTTTAAACTCCACGTTCAAAATTCAGTTGTGACATGGACAGGACAAGGAGAAACGGCCTCAAGCTGTGCCAGGGGAGGCTCAGGTTGGATATTGGATAGAATTTCTCCATGGAAAGGGTGCTCAGGATTGGAAGGAGCTGCCCAGGAAGGTTTGGAGTCCCCACCCTCCCTGGAGGTGTCCAAGGATGTGGCACTCAGGGCTCTGAGCTGGGGACCAGGTGGGCATCAGGAACTCAGATGATCCTCCAAGCCTTTTCCAACCTCTGGAATTCTGTGTTCTGGTGAATTTTTATCCCCTGGATGTGCCCAGGCAAGGTTTTGGTAGAGCCAGCTTTCCCTTTGCTTTTTCAGCCATGGAATAAGCAGGTGGAGCACAGCTAACTGGGAAAATGCAGCTTCACCCTCCTCAGCAGGGACAGCTTTATAAGGTCTGTTCTGGGGCAGATTTTATTGTGTATAATTGTAGGCTCTTGTCTTCCAAAATATTCAAAATTGCAGCTGGAGGCCCCATCCCTGGAGGTACCCAAGGAATGAGGATGTCAGGGCTGGGGACAAGGTAGATGGATGACCTTGGAGGCCTTTTCCAACCTCAACCATCCTGGGATTCTGTCATCTGCTATTCAGCAGATTTTTTTTCCCCTATTTTGAAGTGGTGACAGCAAATGGACAAGTCTGTTCCTGTGCCCCCAATGCTGGGAGCAAATCCCTGACTCATCCCTTCCCAGGGCTGCCTGGGAGCTCTCCTGGAATTATCCCAGAGCTTTTCCAAGGGCAGGTGGCACCGCTCTCACTTTTCATGCTCTGCAATCCTGAGTCATCACAGGCAGAAATGGAATTTGGGGAGGTCTCCTGCACCTCTTTCTGGGATGTTTTATTTTCCTGCATTGGGGTTGTTGTTCCTACAGGTGCTGCTCTGTGAGCTCCCTTCAATCAAATCAAGGGTTTTTTCAGGGCACAGTGATGCTTTGCTCTTTCTTTGGGGCTTTAATTGAGGAATATCAGAAAATCACCAGTCACCAGCCTGTAGAACTTCCACAAATAGGAAAGTTTGGCCTTCTGATGTGGTTTTTCCTGTAGATGAGCTGATGGGTGTCTGCTCTGTGAGATTCATGGCCATGTTTTCAAAACCTGGTTAAGAAAACATCAATATGAGCACTCCAGGGTTTTAAATAATAAAATACTGCATGTGGCCACAGTGTTGTTGGTATTTCTGTTTCATTTTGGTTAATGTGTGTTACCTGTTAATGGAATATGATTGTTGTGTGGGCTCTTCATGCTAAAACATTTCCAGGTGAGCCAAAGCAGCTACAGAAAGTCCCTTGTGGAGTCCCAAACCTGAGTGTGTGACTGAGGTAACCCATTGTCTGTGGGTTTGAGCTGTGCTTGGGATGAACCAGGTTGGTCCCAGCAGGAGCAGGAGCACCTGAGATGCCAATCTTGGAGGGGTTTTACCACAGGAGTTGTCCCATTTCTTGGCTGGGAGAGCTGGAAGGGTGAAGAGGGATAAACAACCAAGCATCCCAACGTCTGGTAGAGCCTGACACCCACCAGCTCCTGGGCAGGGTTTGGTCACTGGTTATATTTCACCTACCCCTCATGTCAGTGTCACCATGGCAGCAGTATTGGCTTTGTTTCCCTTAAACCCTGCAGGTCTGAGCCATGTGGTCCCGAAAATTTGGATTAGATAAGGGCTCTGTGGGTTAGATAAGCTCAGCTGTTAATTAAAAGTAGAGAATGAGAAGGGATGGACCCAGTGGGCCAAAATCTCATTTGATGCCACTTCCCCGTGCCCAGGGCCTGTCCCCAGCAGTGGGTTCTGCCCTGGGGGTCTGCATGGGCCAGGATGTGCCAGCAGGGGAGTTTTAAAGCCTTCAGATTCCCTATTTACACTGGGAACACTTTGGCAGAGTGTTGGATAAGCAGGGCTGCCAGGTGGGCTTTTAAACCAGGCCTTACTCATAGAGGGCACTGGCTGTGTCTGAACCAAACAGCTCCATGGGTTTGTGTGACCTGGTGTTTACAATTTCTTGGGATTTTTTAATGAAATGGAAGAGTTGCCAACACATCAAACAAAGGCAGGACATCTCTGCATATCCTTGCAGGCCGTGTGTTCTGAGTGAAGTCTGGGAATAAGCTAAAGGAGGGTGTCAAAGTGAAATGGATGCACTTCAGAACATTCCTGTTCTTGAACTCACAGCATCCCAACTCTGCCCTCCCTGTGCACCTCTGGGATCTCCCAGCTCTGGGGATCCCTCCAGGTGCAGGACTGGGCTGTGGGATGTTCATTTTCAGTGAATCTTCCCAGGACTGGCACACTGAGCACTGCTTGGTTTTGTTTCCCATTCCCTCTCCCCCACTCAGTGCCATCCAGCGTTGCTCTCCTGCTTCTCCAGCTCAGGTGTCTCATGGCTGGGGGGACACAGGGAATGAGGAGGTGCAGTGATTTCCTGTCCCATGGAAGGTGTGTGCACACCCCTTCTTCCCACACCCTCCCACCATCACTCACTAAAGCTCACAGAAAATCCCTTTATCCCTGGGGGATGACTCCAGGAGCTTCACTGATGCCTGAGCAGCCTCACAGGCTGCACGTGGAGCTGCTGTTACCAGGAGCCAGTAAATCCTGGCTGCTGGATGGATCCATCCATGTCTGGATGCAGGGAATCTTCTGCCATGACCTAGAGCTGAGGCAGGACATGCTGGCTTAGCACCATCCTCTCTGTCATTTACTGTTTCAAATTAGGTAAAAACATGAGCAAAGCCTTAAATCCCCATTCAGCATTTTGTTGAAGAGTAAAGAACTCTCCCAGCCATGAGCAGGTGCTGCTGGGGTTCAGATCAGTCCTTGCAGCTCCTGTTTCCAGGAGTTTTCCTACACAAAGCCCTGTTAACTTCAGTGCATAAACCACATCCCCTTCCCGTGCACGTGGATTTGCAGGATTCAAATATCAAATATTAATAGATAACACCTTCAGCAGCCTCTCAGCACCATGTTTCCCTCAGCTGCACCACTGCAGAGTCATTTTTACCCCTAAAAAACCCTCGTAGAGATTTTAGGGTGGTTTAAGCTCATCCCAAAGATTGGCTGCTTAATTAGCACCTCGCAGTGATCAACATTGCAAAACAAACTCCAGCCCTGGCCCGCTGCCTTTTCCCCCTTGGCTGCTTCTGCTGCCCAGATGTCTCAGCCTGCCAGCACAGAGCATCAAATCATTTTATTCCTGTGACAGGAACTTGATTCCTGATGATACAGAATCCATACATTAACAGCATCTCTTGGGTTTTTTCTCTTTTTCCCTTCCAGGAGCGAATTCCTCGGTCGTTGCTGATTTCATGCCCACATCCTCATGGAACATCTCAAGTGAATTAGATAAAGGTAAGGAGGCAGAAAAAAAACCCCAAACCACCTGAAATCAGATTGCAAAATCTCAATTTTTCTTGATTTGACCAAATCAGCAAACAAAGGGAGTCAGAGAGTATTCAAGATAAACTTCAAGATCCTTTGACAATTAATTCCGTGTGGTTCTGTGATTTCTGGAGATTGCTGCCTTCGTTTCTTGCACCGGGAAAATGTTCCACATGGCAAAAATATTTCATGATGTTCTGTCACACATTTTTTCTGGTGGATCTTGGGATTTGAACTCAAAAATCACAAGCATCAGGCACTCAGTTTGCCCCAATATGTTTTATTATGAAATTTTGAGGCTTTACTAATACAAAATAAATTTGTAGGTGGGAACTGGGTGTGACTTGGAGCTCTCCAAGGGGTATAAATTGTAAAAAAATGAGAGATTTATCATTCTCCTTCATTTTGTATATTAAGCACTGCTAATTAAGGCAAAATGCTGAGATTCCCTCATTGCAAGGCAGTGGCTGCAGCTCCTGAATCAAATTGAGTTTTGAAATTCATCTGCTGTACCTTTGCAGTGGAGGATGCTCTCAGCCACCCTCACTGTGCAATTTGTCAAGCACTTTTCATTTGCCAACCATTTACTGTTGAGATGCAAATTTCCCATAGTGGAATTCTGCCCCAGATGGTTTTCCCAACTGTTGTTGTCTGTGTTTTGTTAATTTTTTTTTTTTTTTTTTTGAACATATGTTCATAATGTTTGATGTTTGTGCATAAATATGTTTTCTGTGCTTAAGGATGAGGAGAATATGATGTTTTGAGGAACTTTAGGTTGATTTTTTTCACATCTGCCTTCCCAGCAGGGAAGGAGCAGGACTTTCTGGTGATCCAGGACACAGTGGTGGAGATGAAAGTCAAAGGGCTGGTGTTTGCTGGTGGGAAGGGGAGAAAAGCTTGTGGTCATTCAGCAGAGAATTCCCAAATCCCAGCAAATTGCTGAGGGAAGGTGTTGACAGGATGGATTTCTTATCCCACTGCAGGGATTCATCCAGGTGCTCGTGGCAGGTCTGGGCTGTGCTCAGGGAACATCCCAAAGCCGGGTGGGGGGAGTGAAGGTGGTGCTTCCTCTGGCAGGATCATGGAATCATGGAATGGTTTGGGTTGGGAGGGATTCCAAGCCCATCCAGTGCCACTCCAGGGACACCTCCCACTGTCCCACGGTGCTCCAAACCCCATCCAACCTGGCCTTGGGCACTTCCAGGGATCCAGGGGCAGCCACAGCTTCTCTGGGCACCCTGTGCCAGGGCCTGCCCCCCCTCCTAGGGAAGGATTTTTCCCACTATCCCATCTAAACCTGCCCTCTTTCCATGTTTCTTCCTTGTTTGGCAGCTTGCTTTGGTTTTTCAAAAAGTAGGAAATAACTAAGCGGCCTAGAAAATCAAAGTAATAACCACAAATCCCCTCAAAAGTCCAGAAATGCCAGAAAAAGCAAAACTTGGACTTTGGAGAATCCAAGCAGAGCTACCACTATGCCTGAACCATCTCCCACATCCCCTCCACCTGTTCCCGAGCTGGAGATATTGTCAGGAACAGGTAAAATGAACTTCCCGGTTTTTAATCCAGCTGGAATGTGGCAATTAGCAGGGTTTGGGCTGAATGCCGCATTCCTGGGGGATTACCAGCCCTTTCCCTGCAGCTGATTAGCATTTTCCAGCGCTGGCAGCTCCCCCCACACCTAAACACAGATTTCCATAGGGGATTAAAAACCCGTTTGTGCCCAAAAAGCTGGGTCAGAGGGGCGGCTTCTCCTGCCAGCAAAGACCCACAGGTTTTGTCTTGTCCCAGGCACCAACAGGGGCTTTCATGTGGGAGCTGCTGCTTCTCCTCAAAGCCTTGGAAATTCTGGATCAAGCCAAGCCCTCGGCTGCACACGCTGAGTTGGGCACTGGAAACCTCAGAGGAGAAAATGAGCCTCGGTTCTCATTTTATTATTTTTGGTTTTTTGCATCTCAAGGAGTCAACATCCACTTGTCTTGCGGGAGGTCACGCCGGCGTCGCAGTAAAACTCATTTTAAAGCCTGTTAAATTCACCACATGAAAAGTGGTTTCCAGGCAGATTTCCCAATGAAATCCCTGGCTCCAGCTCTACCTGTTGCTTTTTGGAAATGAGCATCTCCTCCTCCAGTGTGTGCCCCCGTGTTGGGCAAGGAGCTTGATAATCATATTCTGCATTTCGAAATAATGACTTAATCTGGTGCTTTCCCTTGCTGGGTGAGTTCTGCAGTGATTATCTTACAACTGAGCCCTATTCAGGTTTCAATTTCTATTAAATAAGCTAAATCGACAGCATTAAACAGTTGCCTGTTTATTCTTTTTAGCAGGAAATGAATTTAAAAGAGACGCAGCCACCCGTGAAGAGCTGTTGAAAGCAACGATTGATGGGAGGGAGGAGGTGGTTTCTCACCAACACCTTGAAAAAACAAACAAACTGGGCATAAAAAATAAAAAATAATCGCTTTTAAAATGGGGGAGATTTAGCTGGGAGCATTTCTCTCTCTTTTTCCCTGCTGGTAAACCATGGCACACAGAGGGAATGTCATGAGGGAGAAAGAGAAATGAAAATATGATCCTATAAATATTTAATTCTGGAAGGAGAAATAAGTGAAGTGGGGGGGACAGGGGGGCTCTGGAGGTGGGAAAAACCCCATTTCAGGGGGCTGGTGGCAAAATGTGAAGCTTTTCACTCCCAAGTTTGTGATTGAGATTCCCTTGGGCTGGGGGAGCCTGAAGCAGCCCCAGGTGAGAGATCTCCCATGGGCACTGTGGTTCATTGCTCCAAGAGCCTGGGAAAAGCCTCACCCATGTGTTCTAAACCTGCGGGATTTCTCCTGGGATTTCTCCTTCCCTGTGTGTTGCCTCCCCTTCTCTCCCCTCACACCCCAGCACAAGCTCCAGCTCTTTGTTTGGGAAAGCTCCTGGTTTCCCATCTTCTTTTCCATCTTTCCAAAGGTGAAGAGCCCTTCATTCAGCTGCTCCTCTCCCACAAAAGGGACCATGGAAGGAGAGGCTTTTCCTTCTTCCTTCCATCCCATGTGGGTTTCTTTACAAAGAAACAGGCCTGAATTGGGATGAGAGCCTATTTACATTTGCTACACTGCAGGAATTGTTTGGGATCTCTGCATCCTCAGGCAAAGATAATATTGGAGTCTTTGCCAGGAAAGAGTCAGCTTTGGAGTATTATTTTCTTTTAACTGTGAGTGGGATTCAGCTTCAGTGGCTGCTCATTCTGCAGAGATGATAGGGAACGATGCCACTGCTGCAGCTTCCCTGGAATGGGCTCTCCCAGTGCCCCCATTCCCACCTGCAGCCTCTTCCAGAGGCTCAGGGATGTGTCCTGGCTGTGGCTGAGCTGGAGCTGAGGGCACTGGGGCAGGGCTGCAGCTCATTCCTTATTGCTGGTTCTTCCTTCTTCTTGGATCTCTCCCCTTGGTCCTTCAACTTCCAAAGAAAACTATTGCTGTGAATTTTTGCCTCTTTTCCTTTTCCTTTCATGGCCTATCAGCTCAGACAAGCAAGTACAAAGTCTTGGAATGGCTCAGAGCCTGGGAACCATTTCCATTTCCAGACATCCACAGTCCCAAGTCCAGGCTTTGAGCTCTCCACAGCCTCTGTTCAGCACTTCCCAGTCCCACAGTGCTCCCTGGAACAAACATTCCCTGGAGAGCTTGGCAGCAGGAATCAGGATTTTACAGCTGAAGGTTCAGCTGGGATTTATCCTTAACATTCAAAGGCTTATCAAGGATCCCCTCCCCTGGGATGGTCTGGGGATCCACAGCAAAAAATGACTGTGGAGGATCCAAACAAGGCATGGGAGGGATGCAGTGTTTGGGACTGTGTGTCCTGACCTTCCTGGAGATCCTGGTGTGGGCAGAACAGCCCCTGGAAGGGCTGGACAGCAGCTCCAGCTCAGGAGGAGGAAAATGAAGAGCATGGAAGGTCTGCAGGACATCCAGGAGTGCAGCCAGGCTGCTCATGGAGCCTTGAGCTCACCCTCACTGGCAAATCCAGGCTGAAGCTGCCCCTTGGCACATCCTTCCAGGCAGGGAAAGGAGCTGGCTGTGAGTTCTCAGAGGGAAAATCTCAGTGATCTCCCAGGGTGAACCTGACTTTTAGGCAAACTCCATCCTAAACAACATAAACACAACCAAACGTGGGGGAAACCATGTGGATCGAGGCCTCCTGCCTTTGGGCCCAGCCCTTCAGAGATTCCAGATTCTCCTTTGAAATCACTGGATGCAAATTTGATACGTGTGCTGAAAGGGGAAGAATTACAGCTTTCACATTCATGCACAATTTACCTTTTTATTTGCCTTTATTATCTGGGGGATACGGGGTAAATCAAGCTCCCCTGATGGGGCTCAGGGTTCTGATTCGATTTGTGGGGTCCCATTAGTAGCAGGGCAGTAAATTACTGCTACTTTGTTTGAAAATTTTTTCAGCCACAGTACATTAGCTCCTTTTGTTTGCTTTTCCACTGACGGAGTGCACGTTTTTATTTGAGAATTTGTGTTTCTTGAATGTCTCATTTATAAATAATACAGGGTGTGAAATTCGAAGGTCACAGAACACAGCCTGAAAATGAAACCACCCTGAGTAACTTCGGGCTTTCATGGCAAAAATCTCTCACAAAAAGCTTCACTTACATTGGATTTTTTTTATATAATCAGTGTGTGTGCAGTGAATATTGACCATTATACATAAGGTAACTATATATAATAACCCTTTCCTGGCTCATCCAGCTATCTTTGTTTATTTGAAAGATTGATAGATCAGAGGGTCAAGGGACGTGTTTTATTGTACGTTTCTGTTCCAAATTTCCTGACATTTTTGGTTGAAAAAAAAAAATAGACCTTTAAAAGGCACAGAAAGGGCTAATAAGAACCAGATCCTAAAGTGATGCTATGTCAAAATGTCAGAAATAACAGCTTTTCTTTGACTCCACAGCATTAATCTTGAGGCACATACCTTTCCATACACCCTCCCTTTAATGCTTTGGTTTTTCTTTGTGGCTCTTTACTGCAGAGCAGCTTCTAAAGTGACAACAAAATCCCTTGATGGTTTTCAGTAGTTGGCTTTATAGCTGAATGTGGACATTTGTTTACCTATTCCAAATCACTTTTTTTTTTTTTTTTTTTTTTTTTTTTTTGTTTTTTTTTTTTTTTGGGTGATAAAGTTTAGAGGTTTCCTACTTGGACTATAAAACTGGTTCCTGAGTAAAGAAAAGCTTCATTTCCCCTCCAGGTGACCTCTGAGACATCTGTCCTTAAACCTCAGAGCTGTCTCATGAAGGGAGGAGCAGAAGTGACTCTCAAATGCATTCAGAAGTTCATGGAGGGCAGTGAGTTGTCCAATTCCCATCCAAAATCAATGGGATTTGGGTTCCAAATAATTTTTTGGAAGTCTGGGTTCCCTCCACACGCCCAGCCCTGTCTCTAAGCTGCCGATTATCAGAATATGACAATGAATTCTGAGAATCCCAGTGACAGTCACATGTGGAGATCTGAAAAGCCATCAGGCCTCGAGCTGTGCCCTGCCTGGTTGAGGTCAGGAGTTTTCCTGGCTGGCACTGAACCCTCTGGATGGAGTCTGGGAAGGAAAAGTCCAGGACAGAGCTGCCACGTGCATCCCAAAGTGACTCCTGCACATCTCTGAGGAATCCCATTGGAAGTTAAGCTGAGCAGGCAAAGGCAGCAGAGGGTTTCCCTTTGTCCCAAGACTGCTGACATTGGGTATTTCCACGTGATTATCTGGACTTCTTTAACCCTGATATTCTTCAAGAGTTGCCAAATCTGCTTGAGTACAGCATCTCTTCCCTCCCACTGTCATTCCTCTTGTTTATTCATTTAAAATAAGTGAAATTCCAAGTGGGAGTTTTCCTTTTATCCCTTTTAATAACAAAGTCTGGTGATCAGACCCACTGGAATTGTTTTCCTTTGTGAGTTATGGGCAGATCCAGCAATCCATGGTGAATCCTTTTTCCAAGGGATGTGTATGGCCACACTTCCATCAGAAATCCTGCTGCTTCCTTCCTTTTCATGGAGCAGCCAGCAAACCTCTCCAGCATCTTCAGGCAGGGTGGGCTCTGAGTTGTTGACCTTCTCCAAAGACAACTATTCCATATGGAAAATTTCCAGCAGTCTGAGCTCAGTGGTGCTGATATTTGTGGGTACAGAGCACATCCAGGTGTGGCACCACACCGGACTCGTGGGTAATCCAAGACTCTGAATGAATGAAAATGCAGCTTTCCCTGAGACACTTTTTGGGTATTTTTCCAGTGTGTGCAGTGAGGAAGAACCAGGGAGCTGCCAAAGCTTTCACAAAGATAATTCAAGGCCAGGTTGGACAGGGTTTGATCAGCCTGGTCTAAGGGAAGGATCCCTGCCCATGGCAGGGTTTGCAATGAGCTGATCACTGAGTCCCTCCCAGCCCAAACCACTCCAGGATTCCCTAAGTGCAATAAACACTGGAATATTGGTGTCCCACTGCCTTACTCCAGGTCAGGTTCTGCTTTTTGTGCTGCAGTGCAGGTTTGAATCTTCAAATGCAGAATGAAACAACTTCTCCAGGCCTGCAGCTGGAAAAGGTGTCCCCACAGCTGCTTGAGGAAAGGTCTGGAGATGTTCTCTGCAGAGAGCTGTGTTGTTCCCCATCTGTAATGGAAGGAACTTGGCCCACCAGCCTCTCTGGTGCACCTGGATTAAAGCTGGTTTAGGCTTGAGCAGAGACTTTAATTTTAGATTTTCTTTGAATATTCCGAAAGATCAGAAAGGCAGAAAGAGAAGGATAAATGAAACAACAACTCTTCTCATAAAATGACCCTTCCAGGGTCTAATCCTGCATCCCCATCGTGCTTTGAACACCTTGTGAAATCAGAAACATGCAGCACTCACAGTGCTGGGGGGGAAAGGTCTGGCTGTGGCCAGCAAAATCCTCCTGCAAGCCAAGAGGGTGTGACTGCTCCACAATGTGTCTTTGGTAATTTAAGATGGAGTAACCATGTGGTCACAGAGCAGATTAACATTCCTTGGCTGGCCAGGACGAGCTTTTATTTTGAAAGCCACCTGGGTTCCACTTAAAAGTAGTAGAGAATAGTGGAGGATTTATTAGGACTGGGCAGGCTCCTATTTAACAATGTCAAGGCAGAGCTGTGGAAATACAGACACTTTTCTTCTTTGGAGACACGCAACGCTCTCCATTTCATCCTTGCACAGCTGTTGCTGTTCTGTAACATCAAACCAGCACAGAGTTTGGCCATGAAGGATACCTAATATTTGGGTTTTATATGCAGTGTCTCCAATTTACGTGCTCAGAATCATGAGGATGACTTATGATGTGTTGTGTTTGCCTTGGCAACAGCTCAAACCCAGAAATATATTTCAGGCTTGGCTTTCCAGATATTATCTCAAGTCATTTAAAAGTTCATTATAGGGCACCCGCTAGTGCTGCTCTAGTAAAGGGGCTGTCAGCATTTTTCAAGGGTTTATAACTCAGCCATTAAAAAAAAAAAACCACCTCTCTGTGGGCTGAAACTTGGCATTCAGGGTCTAGGCCCAGCAGTAAATTGTTTTTACAAATTAAAAAAAATCAGTTTGACTATTATTAAATTATAGGTGGGCTAAATTTTATTTAGAACCCTTTCAGGCTATTCTCCCGTACTTCTGTAAATTAAAACATTTCCCAAATGTTTTTATAGAGTGCTACTCTAAAATATGGACAGCCTTTTGTTCTGTGCTTGAAACCCTGAGATTTAACTTAAAATATAATAACAGTGCTTATCCCAGCATAGCACTTTTCACCTTCAAAGTGCTTTATGAGCATTATCTCATTAATGTACATAGCAGCCTCCCCATGATGTAAGAGGGATTATTATCCTCACTTTATGGCAGGAGACATCGAGCCAAAAGGTTTAAGGCTGTTTTTAAAAGGCCTTAGTTGCACAAATCCCATGTGAGCTTTGATTGGGCTTTGGGTGTCTACTTCCCTTTGGCTCTTCTAAAAATCACAACTGAGCTGATTCACCCAAGGCTGCTCTGAGCCAGGATTAAACTCAGACTTTCCAAAGGCCAGTGCCACCAGACTGGAGCATTCCCAGTACACAGGAACTGTCCTTTCTCTAAGAAATTGTTCCTTTGGTCAGAGGGAGTTGACTCCACCTGGACACTCCTGGGTGGCAGGAGACTGTCAGATGGATTATGGGGGAATGGTTTGGCTTGGAAGGGACCTCAAAGCTCATTCCCATTCCACCCCTGCCATGGGACACCTTCCACTGTCCCAGGGTGCTCCAGCCTGGCCTTGGACACTTCAGGGATGGGACAGCCACAGCTGCTCTGGGAATGCCTTGTCAGGACCTCCCCACCCTCACAGGGAACAATTCCATCCTTTGATGGGCTTTGGAAGGTGAGAGACAAAATAAAAATAAAACAGGGCTTCTCTCCAGCCCTTCCACACCAGGCAAGGGCAGCAATGGATGAGTTTGGTGCATGCCAGGGAAGGGGTGCTCACCATTTTGTGTGCCTCACAAATCCAAGGTTTCTTGGGAGTTCATTTTCAACTCCAGAACTGCTTTATCAGTGAGAAACATCTCCCAAAGCTCCCAATGGCTTCAAACCTGCCCTGCTTAAATCTCATCTCAGGTGAGCTGCTTGCTCTGGTTTATGATTCAGATGCCAAATTTATGGATTGAGGACTAATCTAGGGTGAATTTAGCAGGTGAATTTGTTTAAGTGTTTCTGCAGTAGCTCATGGAGGAAGGTGGAGAACAATTAGAGGAGTCAGCATCTCCTGAGGCTGAGGCCACTTGTGTGGGTCCCCACAGAGAAGTTTCAGCCGCACGTTTTCACTGCCTTATGATTTCTACTGATACTTTAAAATCCAGCCTTTGAAAACCTGCCCTACATCCTCACTCCTTTATTTGCCTCTCCTGTATTCCTCAGGACCTTTAAAACCTTCTGTTGACTGGGCTATTTGTCAGCCAGCCCATCCCAGGGCTATTTTGCTCCCTGCTGGGCTGGAATTGTCTGAAGCAGGCTCCAGAACATTATCAGGAATTACAGAAATGGCTGAACAGAAATGTTACATTGGGTAATGAACTGTGGTTCCCTGGTCCCAGGCTGTTAGTGGGGCTTTATTAAACCCAGATTGTGCAGAGAGCCCAGGAATCCATGAGCTGGGTGGAATTCTGCTTCCCAGAGAAGGTGTTTGGGTGGCAGGGCAAGGAACATTCCTTGGGATGGAGTTTGGAGAGATGGTCCTGGGGAGCTGAGGAGCCATGGGACACCCCTGAAAGAGATTCTGGACCTTGTTGTCCATTGCCCTACAGGGCTGGGAGATCTCTGCCCTTTTAACCCCATCCACAGATTTCCTAAATAATTGGATCCATGGGAGCATAGGAACAGCTGTATTTCCATAGAATCATGGAATTGTTCAGGTTGGAAAAGATCTCCAAGATCATCAAGTCCAACCAGCACCATGTTCACCATGAAACCACATCCCCAAGTGCCACTTGCACACGTTTTTTGGACATTTCCAGGGATGGTGACTCCACCACTGCCCTGGGCAGCCTGTTCCAATGCTTTACAACCCTTCCCATGAAATTTTGTTCCCTGATACCCAACCTAAACCTCCCTTGGTACTACTTGAAGCCGTTCTCTCTTGTCCCTGTCCCTTGTTCCCTGAAAGAAGCACCATTTCACACCTGCACATTAGAACTTCATTGAAAAAATACACGTGGAAAAAAAAAAAAATATCTGTGGGCAGGGCCTCGGTGCCAAATGTTTGTCCCAAATGGCTCCTGGAACCAGGCCAGGGCAGGGACGCCTTGTTCAAAGTGCTGTGCAAATACAGGGCAAGTTGTGTGCTAAACAGATTAAAAAGAAAGGCAAGAGATAGTGCTCTCCACAAAGCATAATGAAGGGAGGAGCTGGGCAAGCCGAGATTACAGGGAATAATTAGGGAAGTGGCTTACTTAAGCAGGTTGGGTGGCTGAGCTGGTTTGGAACATGCTGGAGGGTTTTTTCACACTTTTAGGAAGGGTTCTTGCCGGAGTTAACTGCACATGGACTTGAGAGTGGTGGAGCACAGCACCAGTTTGGGGATTCCTCATCCCTGGAAGTGTCCAAGGTCAGGTTGGAGCAGCGTGGGATAGTGGAAGGTGACCCTGCTCATGGCAGGGGTTGGAACTGGATGAACTCCAAGGTCCCTTCCAACCCAAATAATTCTGTGATTCCAAGTTCACTTATTGATTCTGGCTTTTCTTGACCTCCTGGTTTGGCTCTGAGGGTTCAGGAGCCAGATCCAGTTGGGATTTCTCATTCCTTGGCCACCCTGCTGGGACAGCCAGCAGCTGATGATGGCTCTGGGCATCAATGGTCACCATTAAACCTTTGGCATGGAGATGAAAACCTGGAGGATTCCATTCCCCATCCCCAATCCATCTCCCTCCCTGCCTTTAAAGGATTTAATTAAATGGTGAGTACAGTTAATTGGGAATGGGCCTCTTCCTGAAGGTGAAAGAGCCCTTGACAGAAGGCAACGCTCAGGAATGGATTAGGAGAGATACATCTTTTTAATTTTATTTTATTTTATTTTTCAATCGTGAGCCCTATTTCAGATTGGAGGTAATCTTCAGTACTCTCAGCAATGGAAATACTGAGTGAGAATAAACTCTCTTTTTCCCAGATATGATCCTTATTCCTCATATCTGCAGCTGGGGCTTACAAAATCATGGGTAACACACTGTCTGCTCTGCTTGTGAGTCACTAAAATTGCCTTGGAGACAGGATCACAGAATCCTGGAATGGTTTGGGTTGGAAGAGACTTTAAAACTCATCTCATCCCACCCTCTGCCATGGGCAGGGACACCTTCCACTATCCCAGGGTGCTCCAAGCCCCCTCCTACCTGGCCTTGGACATTTCCAGGGATCCAGAGGCAGCCACAGCTTCTCTGGGTGACAGGATTTTCATTTCTGAATGATTCCCTTCATATATTCCTATATTTTGTGGATTCTGCCACGAGCAGAGGCAGGTCAGCATCAAAATGGACAGCTGGAGTGCCGAGACGTTTATTGGTTAGAAAAAAAGAAAAGAAAAAAAGAGCAGCAGCGGTTTTATCTCCAGTGCTGAATGAAGCCAAAAAGGAGATGTTGAAACAGCAAAGAGCAACCTGATATCCACTTCCCTTTCTACCCCTTCCAAAAACAAGCAGGAGCTTTTCCCCACAGTGACATTCCCTGCTCTGGAGTCCTTCATCCCCTTCCTTTTCTCCCCAACCCCAGATTATTTCCTGACGCTGGACGAGCCCATGAACAACATCACCACCACGCTGGGCCAGACTGCAGAGCTGCACTGCAAGGTGTCTGGGAACCCCCCTCCCACGGTCAGGTGGCTGAAGAACGACGCTCCCGTGGTGCAGGAGCCCCGCAGGATCTCCTTCCGAGCCACCCCCTACGGATCCCGCCTGCGCATCCGCAACCTGGACACCACCGACACCGGCTACTTCCAGTGCGTGGCCACCAACGGCAGGAGGACTGTTTCCACCACAGGGGTGCTCTTTGTGAAGTTTGGTGAGTTTTCTCCTCCTCAACTCTTCCATGTCTTGTTCAGCAGGAAGTGTTTGTCCAGGGGAAAGCGGTGCGCGGTCGTGGAACTGGCGCCGTGGAATTGTTCAGGTTGGAAAAAGGTAAATTTGTTGAGTTTGTTAAATTTAGGTTGTGCAGAGAGCCCAGGAATCCATGAGCTGGGTGGAATTCTGCTTCCCAGAGAAGGTGTTTGGGTGGCAGGGCAAGGAACATTCCTTGGGATGGAGTTTGGAGAGATGGTCCTGGGGAGCTGAGGAGCCATGGGACACCCCTGAAAGAGATTCTGGACCTTGTTGTCCATTGCCTTACAGGGCTGGGAGATCTCTGCCCTTTTAACCCCATCCACAGATTTCCTAAATAATTGGATCCATGGGAGCATAGGAACAGCTGTATTTCCATAGAATCATGGAATTGTTCAGGTTGGAAAAGATCTCCAAGATCATCAAGTCCAACCAGCACCATGTTCACCATGAAACCACATCCCCAAGTGCCACTTGCACACGTTTTTTGGACATTTCCAGGGATGGTGACTCCACCACTGCCCTGGGCAGCCTGTTCCAATGTTTTACAACCCTTCCCATGAAATTTTGTTCCCTGATATCCAACCTAAACCTCCCCTGGTGCAACTTGAGGCCGTTCCCTCTTGTCCCTGGGAGCAGAACGCAGCCCTCCTGGCTGTCCCCTCCTTTCAGGGAGCTGTGCAGAGCCAGAAGGTGCCCCCTGAGCCTCCTGTTCTCCAGGCTGAACCCCTATTCCTGTGGTACCTGGGTAGATTCAGACCAGAGGAGAAAAACTCCTTTATTCTGGAGTGCCTGAGTGACCTCTGTGTCTGCTGAGTGAGAAATTTCAGCTGGCACTGCAGGCTGAGGGCCTGTGAGGAGACACATATATACCTGTCAGGGAAAATAAGCACTCATTCTTGCAAGTTTATATTGAGATAACTGCCTTCAAAGCTGATCTTACCACTCAGAAGATTCCAAACAAGAAACAGCTTTCATGTGTCTTCTCCTCCTCCACGGTCAGGGGGAAATAATTCACTGAGATGAAGATATTTGCTCACAGTCCTGGTTAATCCTCATTGGAACTGGACAAATAACACACAAGGAATGATGGATGTGATGAGTTTCACAGTCTTTTTTCATCAATCTCCCATGTTTTCTGATTCCTGATACCAAATCAATCACGAGGTGTCCTCCTAAGGCAGTTTCAAGAGGAGGATGAGCTCCTCACCTGTTCATTGTCCTTGTGTTGTGTTCTGCAGCCAACACAGCCTTGTCTTTGCTGCTGAGGGGCTGCCACTCCTCTGTTGAGCTACATAAACCACAGCCAACCCCACAGACTGGTGCTTTTATCTTTTAAAAGCTTTTCAAAAGCTTCCTGCTTGCTACCTCGTTGTAACTCATCCTGCTGTTTTTCTTCTGTCACTTTTCCAGGTCCCCCGCCAACAGCAAGCCCAGGATCCTCGTAAGTCCTTTCATGTCTCTTCTGTGGGTTCATTAATCTTGCATTTCAGCAGTCAGAAGTTCATTTGTCATTTGGTGTGACAGGAGCACTTTTACATTCTGCTTTAAGTCAGATAGGATGGTAATTTATGGTAACTGAGTTATCTGTCTCGCAGTTATGTTTTCATGTTATCGTGTCAACTCCTATTTCTTACCCCAGACTTCTTAATTTCCCCTATTATTACCTTTAGATCCTCTGGTGCCTTTAGTCTGTGAAGTGATTGCAGTGCACCTACAGGTACTTCATCCATGTCACAGCCCAATCTGGAAAATATTTATCACTACAAGCAGATTTTTTACTACCCAGGGGCTTTTTGCTGATTTTAGGGTCGTAAACTGTGTCTGTCTCTCTCTGTACCTGTGTTAGTGAACTGTCTGAAACCTGAGGTTTTAAAGATGGAGTGGATGGGTGGGAGCTGTGGCTGTGTCCTGTGTCCTGGAGCTCAGGTTTGGCTCCTGCTGCAGGGTCTGAACCCTTCCCACGTTGTGTTTTGGCAGTGGAGCTCCTGTCTTGGGCAGATTTTGAGAATATTCTCCTTTATCTCTGATTTCAAACTCCATGATCAAACCTGCTCATCTCTTGCAGTCCCTTAATTAATTTTAAGTGTGATCTCCAGCTGTCCTGAGGTTTGAAATCAGTTTTATGTCCAGCTTATTCACAACTCACATTGTGGAAAAATATTGAAGATCCACCTCTCCTGGTGAGGGGAGAGAAACACAGAACCAACTAAACCAGAAAATTAATCAATTAATGCAATTAATATTATTACAAGGGATGCAAAAACCTGGGAATGTGAGTTTTCCTGGCTCCTTATGGAAGACCTTCCATGAATTATTGCAGAGGATATAAAAGAGGAGAAGCATCTGACCACAAAAGGATGTTGTAGGATGCCCTCTAATGGAACAGCCTAAAATGTGGTTTTATCTCCCCTTGAGAAGGTGCCTGATGTGGGATCCTGGAGTTTGTTTTGGAAGGGGAGCTCTTTGCTGGGATTTCAGCCCTGTTTGGTGATTGTGGGGTTCTGGGGAGGGAGGTTTCCTGCTGCTGTGGGATTTGGGGGCTGCTGGGCTCTCCAGCAGTTTGGAGACTTAATGAATGAGGTGAGAAAATGGGGATTTTGTGCTGCTCCCATCTAGTTTGGGGTTTCTGAAATTTGTGGGGTTAAACAACACATCCTTGGTGGTCAGAACCCACGTGGGAGCAGTGTGAGCACAGAAACAAGAGAGCTGGGCTGCAATTTCACTGCCTAGGCCACTCAGGATTGCCTCACTTTTTAAATAAAATACATTTGAAAACCCTTTTTCCCATTTTTTTCTTTCTGGCAGGGTTTTGGCCGTTTTTTCCTGCCCTTCCAAAAAAAACCCAAAAAACCCCACAACTTAACCAGCTAAAATACACACAAAGGATGTGAAAAGGTGAAAAAAAAAGGAAAAGAAAGGGAGATGACCTCTTTAATAGTTGATTTTATAGTTGTGCCTTATAGTTTTGTAACCAAAAAAGATATTTAATCACACTTCAGATGCATGTTGTGATATCAGGAGGGAAATCACCTCAAATTCTGGTCTTTTGTGTTTGCTGTTCCTTCCATGCAAAGAATATTCTGGGGATTGCATTGTGTGACTTTTGTGTAGCTTTCTCCCTGTACAAGTTGAAAAATTAATTTGTAGCTATGAAATTTTTTTTTTTTTTTTTTTTTGGTGTGTGTGTGTGTGGAAACCAAGCCCATCTGGGCCAGTTTGAAGCTCCAGGGTGAGAGATGAAACACCTGGTTGATCTCCCTCACCATCCTCCCCCTGGGGAAACACTTATTTGGAAAGAATCTGGAAGCTGGGTCATAAAATTCAGAACCTGGGCCTGCTTTTCCTGTGTCTTTATCAGTCAACCATGAGTGGAAGGTTCTGTTCATTTACAGATTTCATTTGAGGATCTTGTTTTTATAAAATATCCACAGGCTCAGCACTTTTCCTTCCATAACTGATAGGAGCAGAGCTCTGCCCTGATGTGATGGCAGAAAAACAGATGGGCCAAGTGTGAACAGGGAGATTAAATGATGATTTCTGGAAAAGGAGACAGGCAGGGATAGAAAACAGAATAATTCATGTGTGTTATTCTTGCTGCTTTCCCTCAGCTCTCCTAGAGCCAAAAGTCTGATTTGAAAATCAGTTTGAGGCAAAGGAAAGCAGAGGCAGCAGTGCTGTCCCAAAGGACACCAGGAACTGCTGGGCTGGGCAGCACTCCCTGCCCTGACCATCCTTCCTTTAACTCTGCCCTGCTGGACAAAGCTCAGCTGCAAAACCCTTGGAATCACATTCCATCATCCTGGAATCTCCCAGCTGCTCTGACCTAGCTGGGACAAGCTTCTTTTGTTTAAAAAAAAATAAAAACCCCAAGAAACCCCACTGGTGCTTTATGAAAAAAAAAATCATTATTTTACCTTTGGGTGCTGCAGATGCTGTGCCAGCTGCAGGCAGCTCAGGGAATGTGGGAAGGCTGTGAATGCCAATGTTCCACATCCAGAAGTGTCCCCAGGTGCCAGCTCCAGGCTCTCCAGCTGCTGGAATAATTTCCAGGACGTGGGTGGTGTCAGGGGCACCTCCACAGCAGGAAGATGCAGAGACGTCAGGGAGCTTTGGCTGGAAAAGGCCACCCTCAGTTGATGTATCCCCTCTTTTATCCATGAATCCTCCTCTTTTATCCATGTATCTCCATCTTTTATCCATGTATCCCCTTCTTTTATCCATGCATCTCCATTTATCCATGTATCCCCATCTTTTATGCATGTATCCTCCTCTTTTATCCATGTATCTCCATCTTTTATCCATGTATCCCCTTCTTTTATCTGTATCTCCATCTTTTATCCCTGCATCTCCATCTTTTATCCATGCATCTCCTTTTATCCATGTAACTCCATCTTTTATCCATGAATCCCCCTCTTTTATCCATGTATATCTCCTTTTATCCATGAATCTCCATCTTTTATCTATGTACCCCCATCTTTTATCCCTGAATCTCCTTCTTTTATCCCTGCATCTCCTTTTATCCATGCATCCCCCTCTTCTATCCAGGTATCCCCCATCTTTTATCCATGCATCCCCTTCTTTTATCCATGTATCTCCATCTTCTATCCATTTACCCCCATTTTTTATCCATGTACCCCTCTTTTATCCATGTACCCCCATCTTTTATCTATGCATTTCCTTTTATCCATGTAAGTCCATCTTTTATCCATTAATCCCCCTCTTTTATCCATGAATACCTCCTTTTATCCATGTATCTCCATCTTCTATCCATGTATCCCCCTCTTTTATCCATGTACCCCCATCTTTTATCCATGCATCTCCTTTTATCCATGTATCTCCATCTTCTATCCATGTATCCCCCTCTTTTATCCATGTGTATCTCCTTTTATCCATGTATCCCCCTCTGCTATCCCTGTATCTCCTTCTCTTCTCCATGACTTTCAGAGTTCAAAAGCAAGTTGTGTTGACTGAATAATTTTGGGAAGATCAAAGGGAGCATTTTTTGTGTTTAACTCGTGTGGTAGAGTGTGTTTGTGCATTGCTCTGTGTATTGTGCACACAATTATACCACAAATCCCAGGATTTGGGGTTGGAAGGGACCTCAAGGATCATCCAATTCCAACCCCCTGCCATGGACACTTTACACCAATTTGGAATTTGCACTGTAGCTATTTCCTCTTAAACTTTCCCCCCAAAAATCACATTTTAAACATTATTTTTGAAGCTCCTGTGCCTCCCATCCCTTTGAAAGTCACTTTTTATCCATCATCCATGGCAAGGTTGGTCCCTGAAGGACACAGGAATGTCTTTCTTCACCTCAGGTGTGGCCCCAGAGATCAGAACCAGAACAGAATGAGGTCAGAGCACAGCAGATTCCTGCAGATGAAAGAATTTAATGGAACAACAGAGATACTTTGGCCTGGGAAATGGTTCTGTGCCCAATCTTTTTGTTCTTTTTGTCTCTTTCTCCATTGTTTCTGTTACCTGCAGCCTTGGCTTTGTGCTTGTCCCAAACTTCACCCACTGCAGGAGAAATCCTGGGCACAAATCTCTAAAATTAGAAGTGGTGGAGCAAGAACTTCCACCAAGAGCTGTGGTGAGAAACAAAGGAAAAATGCCAGTTTTTATGGGCTGGTCTAAAAATGAGCTGGAAAAACCCTGCTGGAGTGGAATCCAGTGGGAAGAATACAAGAAAATGCTCTGTATTTGTTATTATTTATTGTGTTGTGAGCATGTTCTGAAGAGGTTTAACCTGGATGTGTGTGGCAGGGATTCTATTCCCAAGTGGAATATGTCCATCCTGGTGCCAATATTCCCCTGGAAAAGTCCTTTTGTTCTTCATGGAGCCTCTTCTATATATAAATATCCTAAATATGGCATTGTTTTGTTCTTTATTTAACCACTGGGAACGAGAAGAGGGGAAAAGAGGAGACAAGAGAGCTGTAATTTTAAGGAGCATCTGATTCATAAAATGAAATGGGGTTTGTGATTCCCAGAAATAGCTCACAAGGCTTGTGAAACCACAACCCCCCCCAGATTCTCCCATCTTTTTCAGTGATTCAGATGATTTTTAATTTTTTTTTTTAGATTATTTTTTTTCCCCCTTTCAGCTAAACACATCTGGGTTCTTTAGTAAAACAGATTTTTTGTGCAGTGGCTCTGTGTGCCAGCACTGTTCCTGCAACAAGAAAATGTGTAAGCACTGGCCAACATCCAGGTGAGGCTCAGCCAGCTCTGTGAGTGATTGTGGATTTCAAAGGGGAACACAGAGACTTTCCTCTTTTGGCCACAGAAAGTAAAATTTAGAGGAGAAAAAAATGCCAATAAAGAGGCCAGAACAGATTCACTGCTCCAGCAGCATCCTGAGAACAACGTCCCTGCACTCTGAGTGCCAGGTTTGACTCCTGGAATCTTGGAATTCCAGCCTGTCCCACGTTTTGTGGCTGGCACAGAAACTCCTTCCTGCTGTTGAGTGCTGGAAATTTTCAATGAGGGCTGGACACAATTCCCAGGTGTTTTGGTGTGGGATCTTTTACAATCCCACTGTGTGCTGCTGCAACAGCTCGTTCCTATAACCTGTGGGATCTGAGACACAAATTGAAGTGGGATATTCCATGCAGAGGCCAAAATAAATATATTTGGGGAGGGAAAAAAACCAAAAACCCACGTGGTGCAAGGTTGGAGCCTGAGTGGCTGATGCTGACACAAACCATGTTACGTCCTGCTCCGTGACTTCATCCCAGGGAAAATAACATTCCCTCAGTCTGCCAGGGGCTCAGGAAGGTTTATCTGCCAGGCCTGGAATGGGAATGTTCCCAGGGAGAGCTGGCCTTGTCCTCTCCACGAGGTCTTTGATCTGCTGCACATTTATCTCTCACCTTTTCCCTGCATTGTCCTGCTCTGGCCCTGGGGACAATAAAGTGACAGCTGAAGCACCAGGGTGCTCAGGATTTTGGGAGTCCTGCACTTGGATTTTCCTAAATGAGCAAAAAAGAACTGAAAACCTCTGGGTAAATGTAATATAAAATTTAGGAAGCCGTATTTTAATCTTGTATGAAGTGAATTGGTTACAGAGCCTATTCCAGGGTGTTTTATTGACCTCAGGGTACTTATGTAGCTAAATATACCCTTTATCTGGGAATGCCAGGCTCCTTTGCCTCTTTACCTCCCCTTATCTCCCAGACATGTGGGAAGCTGAGCCAAAGGCAGATTTTAGGTGTGTTTGAGAGGCCTGGGCTGGAGCTGGTGCAGCTGAAAGGCCTCTGGACACCTGGTCTGGGGGAATTAACCCAAACTATTGCAGAAATGGCCTGAAACAGAACAGAGAATGGAATCTCAGGGTGGGGTGGGGTGGGGTGGAAAGGACCTTTAAAATTCATCCATTGCCACCCCAGCCATGGCAGGGACAGCTCCCACCATCCCAGGCTGCTCCAACCTGGCCTTGGGCACTGCCAGGGATCCAGGGGCAGCCACAGCAAATCTGGGCACCCTGTGCCAGGGCCTGCCCACCCTCCCAGCCAGGAATTCCTTCCCAAAATCCCACTGTTCCCATCTGCTGTGGCCCTGCATCACTCCCTGGTTTTCACATGAGCAGTGCTGCCAACAGCCAAGCTCTTTGCCATGAAACAGCTTAAATTGTATTTTCTTATGCTGTGGCAAGCCTGCAGAAAAGCAATTGGCCTGGAGTTTGGTGCAAGATTGACCTTAGAAAGTGCTTTTGACTTTTCAAAGGGTATCTGAGAACTATTTCTGCAGATTTCAGCTGAAGTGGTCCCTTATCTGTGGGCAGTGCAAACAGAAACCCCTCCTGCCCACACGTGGCACTGGGGAAAGGCCCAGCCCTGAGTGCAGACAGAGCTGAATTATCTGAAAACAAATTCATTACAGAGCTGTCAATACTTTTTTAAGCAGGGAGGGAGAAGGGAGGGAAGTGCATTAGGACTTGGAGTTGGGGAGCTGGAGCTCCCTAATTCATTTCTGCAGCACAAATTAAAGGCAAGGAGCTACTGAAGAGTTGGCTTTGTTTTCCTCCTGCATGGGATCACCCACAGCAAGTACAGATGGGAATAAATGTTTGGGGTGGAAGTTGTGCAATGCTCCAGTCAGTATTTAAAGAGTTTGGGACTTCTATTTCCACCAGACTTTCACACAACCTGTTGCAAAGTCAATATTCCCTGGCCTGGCATGTGGGATTTGTGGCCAGGTCCCAGAGCCTGAGGGAGTTGAGAGCTGAGGATAACACTGAAAGAGGCATTTATGCTGTCATTCTATCTTTATTGCCTTTTTTTATGCATCAATGGTTTTATTTATATCCATATTTATATGTATATCAAGATCTTTTTGCCTTTTTTAACCCTGGATCCAGGAAATTCTCAAATCCCTGACAGGATCCTGGTTATTCATTGGACTCGATGATTTTTCCCCAACCTTTATAATTCTGTGATTCCAAGGGGACTGATAAGTGAAGTACAGATACAGGATAAATTTTCCTTTCTCTAATTGAATATCTGAATTATCAGTCCTTCCACAGCACTAAAGAAATCCTGTGATGACATAATTTGACCCTGAGTTACAGACCCTGTGCCTGTTTTCCTGATTTATTTAAAAAGGAGCAACATGAGGATCATTCTGAAGTTTTTGACAACAGAAAGGCAAAAAAATAAATCAGGAAAGGCTGGAGAGTTGCATTACTTGTGCTGATCATTTCCTCCAGGCCGTTGTGTTCATGGGGATATTCTTCAACCCTTGTAAAAAATAATAAATATCATTAAGCCCACTTGGCAGTCTGGGTCTGACTAATAATAAACCCAGTCTTGTGAGTTAAACCAAACAGTCAAACCTGCCAAATATTCTTCCCATTAATGCCTGAATGTCACCCAGAGGCCTTTTTCCCACTGCTGTCCCTGCAGAAGTTGTCTGGGTAGGAGTTCATCCCCCTCAGGACAGGGGACCTGTGTTCCTAAGCTCCACATTAAGGCTGTTTTTGGAAGCAAAACCACTGGATTTGATTAAACATTCTGAGCTTCCAAACTTTGCTTTTATTCCCTGTTGAAGCAAAGCTGAGGCCATCAGGCATTTGTCTCAGAAAAGAAGAATTGCACAGCCCCTAACCCAGCAATACTGAGAGGAGGGAGATGCTGGCTGTGCTTCAGAGCAGAGGAATAATCTGCTTTTCCCATATTTCATGTGGTCATTCCAGGTAACAGCTCTTTAGAAGCCAAAAATCCACCCCAAAATCCCTGGTGGAGCTGCTAAAAGCTTGCAGCAGCATTTTGGGCCAAACCACTGGGTTTCTGTGAAGAATTCCAGTGTTCAGGGGGTGCTGTTTGCTCTTTAAGACAGTTTTAATCAAAAAAAATTCACATTTAGCTCTAATCAGAAGGACATTTTAAGTGGCTTAGTGGGATTTCTTTGAGCCTGAAGGCTGTGAGGAAAGATCTGACAATATTTCAGTGATTTCAGCCATCCTGGCCTGGGTCAGGTTTCAGTCCTGGCTCAGTAGAGCCTGGCTTTGTGCTGCTTGGCTTTGGAAGGACTTGGCCTGAATTTGTGTCTCGTCCTCAAAGAGGACAAATAAAAAAATAATGTTTTAGAGAGTCTCTAATTCATGTAAGATTAAACCTGATTTGTGTTGTGCTTGAGACAACAGAGGATGTGAAAATGATTGAGCTGCTGTTTTACTTGTGTGTAAATCCAACCCAGTTCCTTCTTCAGTGGCCTTTTACCAAAGAATTGCTAAAATAGAGGTGGGACTGTTGTTTTGGGGACAAGGATTGTATTTTACAATGGAAAATAGACCTCAGCCCCAGGCTTTGGCAGCTTTCTGTTCTGTTTTGGGGCTTTGCTGGTCTACCCTGAGCAGTTAAAAAAATAAAACACACCAAAAACCTAAAGGATTGGAAATAGATGTCCTTGATTTCCCTCCCCATCAGGCTGTGGTGGGTTGGGAGTCACTGCAAGGATTCTGTGCTGCAGGAAAACACATAACTCGAATTTCTCTGGTCCACACTGCCTCTATTTCCAATGTTTTATTCCTGGGGAAGGGTGGGAAGGGTTGTAGATGGAGGAGGAAAAAAAGGGAAATAATTCTATAACCAGGGTACTTATGGTGTGAAATGGGGTCTGGCTGTCATGAGTTCAATGTAACTGAGTCAGAAAACTGACAAATTAAATTGGGACTCAATTATGATTTTCTGAAAGAGAAAATGGAACATCTCTCACATGGAACAAGTGGGTTTCAAAGTCCTTGTTTTACTTCAGACCCTGCAGCTTCTGGTGGCCAAATGCTGCTCTAGAACTTTCCTGAGCTCTGGGAGTGGGTGGGTGCAAGGGTGGAATAAAGAACTGCTCACACATTTCAGAGCTCACTTAAAATATCTGAGATCATCTCCAAGGTACACAAGGTTCCCCTGTGCCAAAAGACCTTTAATTAGGAGGGAAATCCTATTTAAAGGCCTGTAATGTTTCTGTGGTGGCAGTAAAATCTCTCAAAAAACAGCAGTAAAATCTCAGTGGGCAAATCTCAATCTCTGTCTCATTTTATTCTTTTACATCAGTGCCCAGCTGTTGCTGATATTCCTTAAAAAATTCCTCTCCTACTCTTTTCATTTTGTGCTGGTGAGGAACTGAGGAATGGAGGAGCACTGAGGGATCTGCTGGAATTTCCTCAGATCCAAAGCTCAGCTCTGGGCACAGCTTCAGGCAGGATTTTGCTTTATCTGCCAGCCTTGCTACCAGTGGGCTGGAAAAGAAATGAAGATGAAACATTTCAAACATTGTAGTAGTGAAAGCTCTGGTTTCTCGTGGTAGGAATTATTCAGGAGGACAAAAAGGAGGAATAATAATAATAATAATAATAATAATAATTACAGCCCTGCAAGCACAGGGCAGGGGCAGGGGGAGAGGCAGCTTCTGTGGCTCTGTGGGATGGATTTGTTTCCTGCTGTCCTTGTTCTTTCACCCACATCAAAAGTCATTTCTGTCTCTCTGTAAATCCTTTCTTTCCATGGGCAGTTTGGGATTCTCCTCCTCCTTCAGATGGACTCATTTTCAAGGCTTTGCTTTTTTCCCTGGTGAGACATCCCAGGTTGGGATCCAGGGGTGCTGGGCCTTGGCTTTTCCCTGGAAATCTCTGTCCCAGCTGGGAGTGGGCAGTGGCAGAGCCTCCTTCCCTCACCAGATCATGGAATGGTTTGGGTTGGGAGGGACCTTAAAGCCCATTCCCCATCCCAGGCTGCTCCAGCCTGGCCTTGGGCACTGCCAGGGATCCAGGGGCAGCCACAGCAAATCTGGGAATTCTATTCCAGCCTCTCCCCACCCTCCCAGGGAACAATTCCTTCCCAATATACCATCTAAACATCTTCTTTCCCAATTTGAGCCCATCCCAAGCTTGACTTAAGAGTTTACTCCAGGCTCCTGCAGCCTTCAGGAGAATCACTGTTGGGCAGGTGTTTATTCAGCCTGGTAAAAACATTAAAAATGGGAATAAATCTGTATTGACCCACGGGGTTTTCATTACTTCAGTGGGGTGTAAAACCTTGGGAATGAGTTTTCCTACAGGGATAACATCCCTGCTCAGCCTGTGTGTAGTTACTACTCACTCCCAGTCTGTGTAACTCCATCACAAAATCCTGCAGTGCAAGGGAGATGATTAGAAGGTGTTACATTATTTATCCTGATAATTAAAACCACTCCTGACCTTCCAGCTCTGGCCGTTCAAAGCCAAAAAAAAAAAAAAAAAAAAAAAACCCCAAAAACCCTGGGCCACCTCAAATACTGTAAAAGGAGTTAATCATCCATTTCTGAGTGTGTCAAGTTTATTGATCTCGTTAACAGGAAAACATGTGTGGTTACCTGGGTGAGGAGGGAAAGCACTCATCATCTGAGCTGGATGCTGGTGGTGGAGCCTGACCCAGCCAAAACCGGTGCTCAGCAAAAATAAATCACAAATTTTACCCTGCCATAGTTCTCCAGCCAAATTTCTTGTGTTGGTGAATTTACTTCAAACAAATACATTTTCTCTCCCTCCAGATTTTGCTGCAGATGGATGGGCACTTTCTTTTGGCACAGTTCTGCCCAGCAATTAGCACCAAGAACATTTTGCAAACCAATCCCTTTCAGGGTTCACAGATGGTTTAGAAATTTGGAAGGCTTCAACTGAGGAGGGACCATTGCAGTCCCCACTGCTGTAGAAATTCTCTTGGATGTGTTATGGCCCAAATCTGGTGGTTTTCAATAAACTGGGGCACATCTTTGGG
>VZTR01021454.1:21146-36001 GCA_013400775.1 Chaetops frenatus | reverse complement strand
AAGTGTCATGTGGATTTTATCTGTTTTGAACTTCTGAACACGCTGGTGCTTTAGGATCCTAAACACACAACCACTGCTCCCTCTCCAGCCCAGCTCTTGACTTTGCCAAAGTGGCCCTGAGAGGTCTCTTTTCCATAAGCTCCTGGGAATTGTCCCCAGCTCTGTCACCACCTCAAATCCTGGGTTGTTTGGGCTCCATTCCAGCCATTCCACTGCTTTGGCTTGGGTGGTGTAAGGCCAACAGGAGTGGAGTGATTTGGGTTTTCCCAGGATGTCTGTGAGCACAGAGATCCTGCAGAGATCATGCAGAGCTTTCTTCTACAGTTCTGGGATGGAAATTGCCTCAACCTGCCAGTGTTTAAAAGATTTGGCTTTAGTAATTCCTCTCTAATGTCTTCTTCAGCTACTTTTGGAGCAGCAACTGTTTCGTTGCATTTAAATGATAAATTAATGCCTTTAACTCTGTGTTATTGGTGACAGCTCCACCATTTCCATCTGGTGAGAAATAAATATCAATTACAGCAGAAACTCTTCATCTTGGACTTGAAAGCCCCATAAAGCCTCTTTTTGCACTGTTGGCAGCTCTGGTAGTTTAGGAAATCTCCTTGTTTGACTTTTGCTCCTCATGGTAATTTTTCAGCATTTCTTTAAAATTTGGTGGTGTCAATTTTTCCTCCTCGACGAGTACAAATTAACCCAGGAGTATCAGGTGAGGATTTGCCCTTCCAGGAGTGTTTCCATCTTTTGGAAACTGGGAAGGAGCAAGAGATAATGGGAGAAAATATTCTTCCAGCAGTGCTAAATGTGAGGGATGGACTCGGGGAGTGTTTGCTTTGCACTGGGAGCTGTTTGGGGTATCAGGAGCTGGGGTTGTTTTGGGGTCCCCTCTCAGCTGGGTGGGGATAAACCAGAGGAACCCCATGGGTTCCAACTCTGCATTTTCCCATGAATAACAGGGATTGTTGCTCCATCCTTGGCATTTCAGACAAAACAGGCACTCGTGGTCTTGCCAAAATAAAGTTCCTTGGCTGCATCAAAGGAGCAGCAGGGTAGGAATTTCAGGGTTTCCTTTGATTTTCAGCCCTAAATGGTTTTGCTGNTTTGGCTTAATCCCCCTTTAATTTATGTATGGGAAAAAAAAATCCATGTTTGATATTAAAAGACCATGATAAGAGTGAGTATTGATCAGAGCCAGCATTTCACTTACTCTGAGATAAAACCCAGCTTTTAAATTTGATCAGTGCAACTCCTCGAGTGTGCCAGACAGATATTATTAAAACAAAGTTCTGGAAATAAGTCTTGTTATCTTAAATAATATTTTTCTAGTGGGGGAATGCATGAATATCAACCATATCATGGATTTGAGTTTATCAATGCCAATTAATTTCAGATTTGCAGCTGAAATGTTGGTGGCACAGGTAGGAAGTCTGGCAGACTGGATGTGAACAGCACCCTGAATATAATTTGCATCAAAACACCTCAACAATTGTGGGTAAAATACCTTAAAAATGTGTGATCCATTCTCAGTGGCACATTAACAGAATTACTTCTAATGCAAACCTCGAGGGGATTCCTATTCTCAGTTGCTGGCACACTGGAATAATAAATTAAAACTAAATAAAGCAACTGGGATAATTGTATATATTGGGAAATCACAATAAATTGCAAATCCTTAGACAAGTCCAGAAAAATATGTGCATTTTCAGCCACATGAATTTTAAAACATGCTTGTTATGGGGGGTGAAAAGTGGGGCTTTTTTTCACCTTGAAAACCAATTATTTGCTGTAAAAAGGCTGTGAAGTGACAGTGTTTTAGATTTTTCCTACAAACTGGGCTTTTCATTGAGTTGCTCAGACAAACAATTTAAATATGTAGAGTTTCAAACTGGCATTGAAAAATTAGATGTTTCCAACAAAAAAGGAGAAGAAAATAAAAGTGGATTAGAATTTACTTAATAATTCCTTTAATGCTGCTGCCAGAAAACAGGCAGAAGGTGTGTTGGAACATATTCAATTTTAACAGGAGGAAAAGGTAGTAACTGCCTGTTTTTTCCTAAAAACTGAAGTTTTGGGAGGGATTTGTCCCATTTCTGAGTAAAAAACTGCCATTTTTACACAGTTCTTTCCTCAAAGCAGGATTTTCAGGCATCTTTCTCAAGTCTAACCAAAATGTGAATAATTGGGCTCTAAATTCTGAATATTCCTGCCTTACCATCTGAAATATGAGTGGTTTGGGCCCAGGGTGGTTCCTGGAGCGTGGCTGCTTCGCTCAGGTTTGTGCAGCCTCCAGAGAGAGGGAAAAAATGTTTTTAAGGAAAACAAAGAGGTTTTCTCTCCATTCCTTATCCCATTTCCATGAGGGCACCGAGGGACAGCTCCTCATTTCCACTGGAGCCGAATTTCACTCGTGTTTGTTGTTTTAAAAAGGAGTTTCTTATCTCCAAAAGGATCTTTTCCACAGCTCCTTCCCAATTTGGCATCACTGGGGATTCCCTTTAAAGCTGAGCAATTCCCAGCTGAGGAATTTGGGTGGCAGGGGCTGGATTGATGATGGACCTGCAATTTTTTGTGAATTATCCAATGTTTTCACAGTTGTTAGGCTTGACCAACTAATTCAGCGAGACCAACTGGTTAAAATGGGTTTGGATTTAGCCCCAGCCCAAGTCTGTGATGCTCCTAAATCCAACAATCCCAAAGTGCTGAGGGAAGCTCTGGATTCCCACCCAGGCCTAACTCCTAGGAAGGTCCTTGAGGAAAATACGTTGCATTTTCTTGAAGAAGTCAGGAATTTCACAGACCAACAGGATCATTTTGCTTGGAAAAGCTCCCTGAGATCGAGTCCAACCATTCCCAGCACTGCCAAGGCCAGCACTGCCCCGTGTCCCCAAGTGCCACATCCACAGGGATTTGAAATCCCTCACAGGATGGAGACCCCACCACTGCCCCAGTTCCAATCCTGACCACCTTTCCCATGAAAAAATCGTCCCAATATCCAACTTAAACCTCTCCTGGCACAACTTGGGGCTGTTTCCTCTCATCTTATCCCTGTTCTCTAGGAGCAGAGCCTGACCCCTCCTTGGCTGCTCCCTCCTAGCAGGGAGATCTTTTTATCTGTGAAATAAAAAAAAAAAAAAAAAGACTTAAAACAGCCAATTTTTATAAGTTCAGGCTTACTGTTATTTTTGCAGCAAATTTTTGCAGCAGTTGTGGACTCCATTTCTTGATGGGTGCAAATTTCTGGTCAAATAATAGCTTAAACAAGCTGACATTATAGGTATTATTTTTAATTAACTTGTGCTGAGGCATGTGTTTCACTTTTAATTCAAGTGTCAGGTTTGTGAAGTCTGTTTCTCATCATGCTTAAGGTTAAAATATTAGGTCACCAGAAGAAAGAACCATTTGAAGCACAGAAGACAAATTAAATGTTAGGAGGAAGGAGAGGGGAGGGAGGAGCAGAAATAAAGCTGTGACTCCAGAAAAGAAGGGAAAGCAGGAAAGAGTTAGGGAGAGATAAAATGGGCTGAAATTCACTTTGTGGGGTTCAATATTCCAGGTTTTTCTATCGGTTTGGCCGAATTCAAAGCTGTATTTACAGGGTCCTGACACCCAGGAAAGGTTGAGGTGTTGCTTTCTGGAAAAACTTCCTCTCATGCAAAGAAAATCTGCATAATTTTATCAGGGAATAAACCAGGTTTTTAATTGCTGGAGAATGGGAAGTTGGGATGTTCTTCCATAGGAGAGAAAGAAAAAAAAATGTCTAGGATGGAAAAGTAGCTTGAAAATAAAGATAATTTCTTATGTGGTTTATTAATGCCATTAAAAAAAAATCACCTTTTGTTTTAGACTAAATATTTTCATTTTTGATGTTCTCATTTCTGGAGAAACTCCCTCCCAGGCAAAGAAAATCTGCAATCTGGAATTTGTCTTGCCTTGTTCTGTTCTCTCCTTTGCCTATTTTTGCTCAAGATACCCAAATTAGTCCTGTATTTATGATTCTTTCTTGCAAGGTACTCATTCAAATCCTTCTGAAAGCAAAAAAGGGAGGAGATCAAGAAAGAAAGAAAGAAAGAAAGAAAGAAGAGAGGCAGGGAAGGAAGGAAGGAAAAGAAAGGAATCCATGGGGTGTGGTAGGAATGACCACACAATTACAGCATCTCTGGAAAATGCATTTTTAATATATGGGATTGTAAAAATAAATACAACAGGATCTCACAAGTTCAGTTTTTCAATCAATATATGAAATACTTCTAAATGAAATCCCACTAAATCCTGCTTACAAAGCTTTTGCTGAACTGAGTTCCTGGGCTTGTCATTGGCATTACCTGGAAATGTTGTTTAAATTTGGGCAATTTCTTGTAATTTAGAAAAAGGCTGGCAAAGAAAATTCAGGATTTTGGGAAGTAGAGTCTGACAGAGAACCTTGCAGAGATATTTAGGTGTTTAGGAACCAGTTGCAGAGGAGGTGATACCTCAAAGCCCCTCCAGGTTTATGGGAACCAGTAAAATAAACATTGCAAACTGATGGTTAATGTCCCTCTGCTCTGCCTGCTTTGCATGGGGATGCCCAAAAAGCTGCAGAGGCAGAAATTCTGCCCAGTTTCAGAAAGGAGCTGCACTGGGAAGTGGATCAGCCTCTGGATTCACTGGAACCTCACACCAGGAGCAGCTGAGATAAGGAGATGGAATCAGAGAATGGTCTGGAAGGGATCTGAAAGAGATTTTGGCTGTGGACACCCTTCAAAACTCTTCCTTCCTCCTTTTCCTGTGAACTTTGAGCAGTCAGATCCTCAGAGACACCTGAGGATGGTGATTTAATCTGGAGATTTAATCCCTGGTGCTATTCTTACACCAAGCCAGAGGTATTGTCACAGGGGAAACTGCAGCAGGATCCAAAAGCAATGGGCAAGCTCCAAGAAAAACATCCAGGCTGGAAATATTGACAGAGTGAAACGGAAAACAGAGTGGAAACCAAATCTGAAAAGAAATAATCATGGGCTGTATCATCTGTTGGGCATTAAAATCCAGCATTTTGTCTTGTGCAGCCTTCACCCAACGCTCAGTGGGGCTTTGTGGGGTCCTGCAAGGAGCAGGAATCACTCGTGGGGCAGCTCCCTGACCCCAAATCCTGTGCTGGGGTTGGGCTGGAATTGTTCCTGCAGGGCTGCCATCCCTGTTTGCCACCTGCTGCCTGCTGTCCTCCCCACCTGAGCCAGGATTTACACAAATTATTCAAGTCCATCCATCCATCCACAGTCAGAAACGCCTCCAGGCTTGGATCCACTTTCAGGTCGTTAGGATTTAATCATGAGGATTTAAGCCGGTCTGTAAATGTTAACACATTAATTGCTGGATCAGGCCTAATTTCCATCCTGCTGGAGCCAAAGGGACCCTTCCCAGTGCGGGATCAGGATCAGGAAGCAGAAACACATCGGAGCAGGGATGTGGTGATTCCTTACACAGAGCAGGTGAGGGATGTGAAACACGGACTGTGGGAGAGGAATGCGGCCAAAGCCTCCATCCCAAGAAACTGAGAGCTGTGTTTAAAGCCAAAAGCTGATAATAGCTGTGTTTAAAGCCAAAACCCAATCGCTGTGTTTAAAGCCAAAAACTGATAGGTGTGTTTAAAACCAAAAAACCGATCGCTGTGTTTAAAACCAAAACCTGATTCCTGTGTTTAAGACCAAAAACTGACAGGTATGTTTAAAACCAAAACCTGATCGCTGTGTTTAAAACCAAAACCTGACAGGTATGTTTAAAACCAAAAACTGATCGCTGTGTTTAAAACCAAAAACCAATCGCTGTGTTTAAAGCCAAAAACCAATCGCTGTGTTTAAAGCCAAAACCGATCGCTGTGTTTAAAACCAAACCTGAAAATCGCTGTATTTAAAGTCAAACCTGAAAATCGCTGTATTTCAACCCAAAGCGCTGCCAGGAGGCAGCAGGAGGTGGGGATTTAGTTTAAGCTGTAGGAGCCTTTCACGCTTTTGTGGGTTCCGTGTCAGGCCAGGGCTCTGGATCTGGATGGGTTTGGATGGAATGTTCTGGAAAGCAGAGGGTTGATCACCTCGGCAGCCTCTGTTCAGTGGGAAAGGGTTTGGCAGAGCTGTGGCTGCTCCCCAAAAACCTTCTGTTGTTGGCTCAGGGTGCTGCTGTTCAACAGAGGAACCTCCCGGTCCTTTTTTCGTCCCCACGACCCCCGGAGCAGCTCTGGGAGCAGAGCCCAGGGGACCAGGGAGTCTCAGGCTCCTCCTGATTCTCCTTTTCCTTTCATTCGTTTTACCTTTCTGCCCCATTATGGAGCTGATTTCCGACACAATCCTAAGAAGTCCCTGCTCCTCATGAGCTGCTAATCTGCAGTTTTCCCTGTGGGAATTCTGCTGGATGCAGCCCCAGGGCAGAGCTGGTGGCATCCCGGCCCTTCCTCTTTGCTCTGCTCTTCCCCTCCTGATGCTGGCTGCAGAATCCTGTTCCCCAGGGCACTCCCAGCCAGGTGAGGCCGTGTCCCTGCCCACTCCCAATCCCTGCTGCTGCCCTTCCCTTCAAAGGGGAGCCTTTGTGTAGCCCCGGAGTGAAATTCCAGAATAAATTTAGCCTGGAGAGGAGGAGAATGGGGAGAAACTTCTCTCCAAAACTCCCTGCCAGGAGGGGCAGTGAGAGAGGGTCGGGCTCTGCTCCCAGGGAACAGGCACAGGAGGAGAGGGAACGGCCTCAGGCTGGGCCAGGGGAGGTTTGGATTGAATATTTTGGAAATTTTCTTTACAAAAAGGATGAGTCCCCATCCCTGGTGGGTTTTAAAATCCCTCTGGATGTGTCACTTGGGGACATGGGGCAGTGGTGGCCTTGGCAGTGCTGGGAATGCTTGGACTCGATCTTAGTGGGCTTTTCCCACCTTGATATTATAAATGACTAATTAATGATATCCTATCTGGGCATTTAATGATGAGAAGACGGAGAACTGGACCCCAGAGCCTGCATTTGCTGTCGAGGTTTTTCAGCTCAGGTTTCAGCTTTTCTCCTCAAGAACCAAGAATAAAAATATGTTCACCAGATTCCACGCAGGAACCCAAGGATGTGGTTGAGTGTTCCCACTCCCATCTCAGGGTGTCTTTGTTGCCTCAATACCTGAGGCACCTCAACCTTCCCTCGGGATAACTGCTAATTAACTGCTTTAATTAGCAGTTAAAACTCGTGCTTTTGCAACCCAGCTTCCAATGTGCTTGGGAACACCTTGGGACCATCATCCAGTGCAACCTGGACCCTTTCCCACTGATTTCCTGATGGTGAGATGGCCTTGGAGGAGATTCCCATCTCTCCCATCCCTCTTTCCCACCCGCTCTTCTTCACACTCATAAATTACTGCGCTTAATCCCCGGGGTTTGGCTTCTCCCTGTGAGCGCTGCGGGAATCCCGGGACGCTGCTCGGGTAGCTCGGCAGGGCCGGGAGATGTTTGGGATGTCCTGGAAGGCGATCCCAGAGCTTCTTCCCACTAATCCCATTAGCCGGGGGTGACAGGGCACTGGGAGCGGCCGCCGAGGCAGCACACAAAGAATGGGAGACTTCAAAGAGCCCCCATGGAATTTGCATTTCCAAGCTCTCCCAGCCAAGGTCTTCAGGAGGGGATGAAAGTGGCTTTTGTTAAACTTAATGGCAGAGTTGATTTAAAAAAAAAAAAAAAGCTCTGATTTTTCCCTTATTAAGGCGTAGTGTGATTCCACTGTTGGGCTTTGGGCATCTGGGGGAGGGAGAATTCCCAACACAAAGGAAATAACCTGTTTCCTACTCGGCTGTCATCATCCCTGGCGATATTCCAGAATCATTTATCCGAATTTGAGAGCCACAGAGGAGCTGTCTGGGCTGGGCATTAATAACAAAGAAAATATCAGCAAATTTTCATTAAGCACCTCCTGTTCCTGGGACCTCAGCAGAGCCGAGGTGTCCGTCCAGAAAATCCATCCCAAAAAATCTCAGTGCAAAAATATCTCCAAGTGGACCCTCAAAGGAGGGAATTTAAAGGGCTGATTCATGCAGTTGGGATTTCAGGGATCATGTACTAAAACCCCTCCTAAAAACCCCCCTAAAACTCCCTGTTCAGTGCTGATTATTCAAAATACTCAGTGTCTGCCCTGGCCATCAGAGCTTCAGTAATTTCCTTTCTTTGCTTTGTTTGAAGAGCATTGGCAAATAATTTCCCATCTGGATTTGTGGATGAAATGTCTCCTATGGTCCCTAAAAGAGAGCACCTAATGAAAGAAATGTGTCTGTCCAACTCCTGTCTGAGCTTTGGTTCTGTTTGAGCACTAAATGTTACCACACACGGAAGGCTGAGCAAACATTTCCTATTTCCAGGATATCTGTGCTGGCAGAAGTTGGATTTTCTTATATACACTTGAAATTCTGCTTGCATGACTCTTCCTGCTGTGTTTATCAATATTAAGCACAAGTTTGGTTCAAAAATAGAAAACTATGTGTTAGCTGCTTTAAATAAACATCAATCCTATTTTTCCAGGCAGTTTATATTTCTCTTCTAATCAAGGCTGGGTGTCTTTCTGAGCAGAGCCTTAAAAGCACTCATTTCATCCAACATTAATGTGTATTTTGGCTAAGTTAAGATGCCACTTTTTACCAGCTAGAAGAGGGGGGCTTATTTAAACAAACAAATACTGAAGATCTTGTTGAATAGAAGGACATAATCCTAATAGTTTTCAGTATTTTGCAGTCACCTTTTTTGTGTTTCTGGCTGGTTTCAGGGATGAGTATGAGGAGGATGGGTTTTGCCAGCCCTACAGGGGCATCGCCTGTGCCCGCTTCATTGGCAACAGAACCATCTACATGGAGTCCTTGCACATGCAGGGGGAAATTGAAAATCAGATTACAGGTGGGTAAAAAACACCTTGGCTGCTTCTCCACCCAGCTGTCTTCTCCCAAAAGAAGTTGCTGGGGTTTTGTAACAGCAATATTATTTTGCTTTGCTCTTTATTCCCTCTTGCCATGAGCTGGTCTGGGTGTCTCTGCTCCTCCAGTTCACCCCAAAACACCTTAAAAAAATGTATTTTCAAGGAGAAGGGGCTGTGTGTTTACAGACTCAGTGCTGGTGTTATCCCAGCAGGTTTTAAAAGCAAAGGGAGACCAGTCTCAGTAGATTTTAGGTGGCTGGAATAATTTAGATGCTGGGAAAGGCTGCATAAATAATCCAGCAGGTAGTGGTTTTCCTCTGGATTTAGGGAAGAACCAATTGCCATTATTTTTAATGGCATTATTTTTGTGGGATGTGCTGATGGGGTTGTTGAATTCATAGATATCATAGATATCATGATATTCTCTTTTTTTATACAAATTCATTTGGCCTGATCCTAGCCCTGGTAATCATCTCTATATTCAGATTTTTCTCTTGCTGTCAGAATATCCCAATTTTTGCTTCGCCCTTTGTCTCCAAACACTGTCAGCATTGCAAAAAACGACTTCTTCATTGCCCCAGGAAAGACAATGTGCAGCCACCAGTTCATAATCTTCCAACATTCAGTTTGAAAAGTTATTTGGGATTTTATTAAAGTTGTCACCTTCCACAAAGGAACCAGTGCAGGAATTTGGGCTTTACCTGCTGGGCTTCCAAATATTACATGAATTTGTAAATTATTCTAAGTTACTTGGGAGGAAAAAAATGGAACAATTAAAGGAATAATTAAGTTTGGGGGTTGGGCAATGAGCTTAACATTAACACCCACTGATGTATTTTCCCTCTCAGTGGAATCAGCATCATTAATAACTTCCAGTGTAATTAGTTCTGTTCATTCCCATTGCACACCTGCACAGCTGCAGAGGGAAGTGAGAGTTTTACCAGCAAGGCAACAGCCCAGGGATAAACATTCCCAAAGCCAACCCTCGTGTGTGTTTTGCAGCTGCCTTCACCATGATCGGCACCTCCAGCCATTTGTCGGATAAGTGCTCCCAGTTTGCCATCCCCTCCCTGTGCCACTACGCCTTCCCCTACTGCGACGAGACCTCCTCAGCTCCCAAACCTCGGGATCTGTGCCGGGATGAGTGTGAGATCCTGGAAAACGTCCTGTGCCAGACCGAGTACATTTTTGCCAGGTCGAACCCCATGATCCTGATGAGGTTGAAGCTCCCTAACTGCGAAGATCTGCCCCAGCCCGACAGCCCCGAGGCTGTCAACTGCATCCGCATCGGCATTCCCATGGCTGATCCCATCAATAAAAGTGAGTGGGGAATGTTTGCTGCTCCGTGGAAAGCGGGGTGCTGTGCTGAGATGGCCTGGAAGGGGCTCGTGCTTCTCACTGGGAGCCGGTGCTGGGCTCCGACAGCGCAGTTTGCCAGCTCCAGCACTTCCCCCCAGGCTGGCTTGTCCAGAGCGGGTAGGGGTTTGGAAGGGGTTTTTTCAGGAGGTCTGGAGGGGTTTTTCAGGAGGTCTGAGGGGTTTTTCAGGAGTTCTGGAGGGTTTTTTCAGGAATTCTGAAGGCTTTTTTCAGGAGTTCTGGAGGGGTTTTTTCAGGTGTTCTGGAGGGTTTTTTCAGGAGTTCTGGAGGATGTTTTCAGGAATTCTGAAGGATCTTTTCAGGAGTTCTGGAGGGTTTTTTCAGGAGTTTCAAAGGGTTTTTTCAGGAGTTCTGGAGGGTTTTTTTCAGGAACTCTGGAGGATTTTTTCAGGAGTTCTGGAGGGTTTTTTCAGGAGTTTCAAAGGGTTTTTTCAGGAGTTCTGGAGGGTTTTTTTCAGGAACTCTGGAGGATTTTTTCAGGAGTTCTGAAGGATTCTTTTCAGGAATTCTGAAGGATGCTTTCAGGAGTTCTGGAGGGTTTTTTCAGGAGTTCTGGAGGATGTTTTCAGGAATTCTGGAAGATTTTTTCACGAATTCTGGAGGATGTTTTCAGGAATTCTGGAAGATTTTTTCAGGAGTTCTGAAGGATGTTTTCAGAAATTCTGAAGGATGTTTTCAGGAATTCTGGAAGATTTTTTCACGAATTCTGGAGGATGTTTTCAGAAATTCTGAGGGGTTTTTTCAGGAGTTCTGGAGGATGTTTTCAGGAATTCTGGAGGATTTTTTCAGGAGTTCTGTAGGATTTTTTCAGGAATTCTGAAGGATTCTTTCAGGAGTTCTGAAGGATTTTTTCAGGTCTTTTCTAATTAATATGGGGCAGGAAACTATGGAGTGTGAGCATTTGGATGCTGAGGAATACAGGTGGCTTCACCCTCCCTGCTCCTTCATCCTCCTCCCACCTCAGCCTGATGTGCTCAAGCAGCACCACAGGTTCAGTGGAGGGGTGCTTGTCAGGAGGAACATTTGTCAGGCTGGATCCAAGGCTGTCCTGCCTAAGCCAGCCTCATTTTAGGCTTTGCCTGAGCCCACTCTTTGATCAGTCTGGGCTGCAGCCCGTTCACAACCCTTCCACCATCTCAACAGCCAAACATAAAACACGGCTCCCACAAATTCTCCACCTCCCTATGAAAATGGTGGCTGCAATTCAGGTTCCCACTGCAGTTTTACCTTTTTTTTTGTGTATTTTATATTAAAAAAAGCTTGGCAGAAGCTGTTGCCATCACAACAGCACAAGGATTTAAATCTTACGGAAGGAATGTGAACGCAAAGCAGGCCCTGCCTTGCGGCCGCACCAAACTTGGGACCCCACCCACTCCCAAACTGGGCCATACTGGGAGGTGCCAACAGCTCATCTGCTGCATCCAGCACCCAGCGTGGCCTTGGCTTTTGGTTGTCTTTGCAGATCACCGGTGCTACAACAGCACGGGCGTGGATTACCGGGGCACGGTGAGCGTGACGCGCTCGGGGCGGCAGTGCCAGCCCTGGAACTCGCAGTACCCCCACACCCACACCTTCACTGCTGCCAGGTACCCCGAGCTCAACGGGGGCCACTCCTACTGCAGGAACCCCGGCAACCAGAAGGATGCCCCGTGGTGCTTCACCTTGGATGAGAACTTCAAGTCGGAGCTCTGCGATGTCCCGGCCTGCGGTAAGGCCTGGCCTGGTTTGGGTTGGAGTTGGGGGGCAAAAAGGGGAAGGGTTTGGTGACATCTTGGGAGAAATGTGGATAAAATGTCTTTTTCCTTGGGAACAGAGCTGGAGGAAAGGCTGGCTGGGCATGGTCAATGAGGAGAACTTGCTGCTCCTGTAGTGACAAAGTGGTGGCATGCAAATAATTGCCTGGGGAGTGGCTGTGCACTGCCAGCTCAAGTGTTCCTGACTTTCCAGGTTGTTGTTCCAATCTACACAACTCCTTAGGCCAAATTAAATCATAGAAACATGGAATTGTTTAGGTTGGAAAAGCCCTCCGAGGTCATCGAGTCCAAGCATCCCCAGCACTGCCAAGGCCACCACTGACCCATGTCCCCAAGTGCCACATCCACACAGCTCTTAAATCACTTTTTAAGTCCCTTTTAAGACCCCACCATTGCCCTGGGCAGCTGTGCCAGGGCTGGACAACTCTGATGTCCAATCTAAACATTCTCTGGTGCAGCTCGAGGCCGTTCCCTCTCCTCCTGTCCCTGTTCCCTGTTCCCAGATCCTGACCCCCCCCCCACTGCCCCTCCTGGGCCACAAGGTCCCCCCTGAGCCTCCTTTTCTCCAGGCTGAGCCCCTTTCCCAGCTCCCTCAGGGTTCTCCAGCTCCTTCCCAGCTCCATTCCCTTCCCTGGACACGCTCCAGCCCCTCCATGGCTTTCTTCTTGTGAGGGGCCCAAGATTAGGGAGAGGGTTTGAGATGCACATGATAGAGCCCAGACTGTCTGCCTTCCCCCTGATCTACCCTTTCAGTAAGAACATAATTTAGATCCCATTTTGGCATCGATTCCCATCTTTCCATTAATTGAAAAAGACTTTGGAGCAGACTCAGAACATGTCTCACTGCAGGAATGTTCATAACCATAACCAGAAAAAATTTAATTTGGTCCTGGCTATGGAGCAGCAACATCAAAGGTATCTCCTTTCTGAGGAGGAAGGTGAATGTAACTGTGACAATTTGTAGGCAACATCAAATTTTGTGTGAATCTTTGAATTTCCATGACATTTCTGGGTGCATTTCTGGCATGTCCATGCAAATAGCTGTATTTTTTTCTGGGCCTGTTAGCAATATTGTTATTTCTACATGCAGATAAAACAATTAGGACCCCTTTGTTCAGGTCTGCCATTCATTTCCCCCAGGTCTGTGAAAAGCAGAATCAAATGAGAGCTAAATCTCCCTTTTTGTTCATTTTGCAAACCCAAAAAGCAGCCAGGGCAGTTCTGTAAACACAAACTTCAAATCTGTTTTAGAGGACCTGGCAGTGTCACCTCTATTTTTTTAAACAAGGCCTGAGCTGTGTTGGTTTAAGATTTGGACTTGCTGATCTCTGAGGGCTTTTCCATGATTTTCACCACACTTTTTGAGTCCTTTATCTCTTTTGCTGTTATTTCAACAGAAACAACAAAAAACTGTTCTGAAAATTATTGTGCCACTGCCCTCTAGATGGGCTCTGAGATGCCAAGCCAGGCTCAGGCTTTTGATCTGGGATACCAGGACAGTTTTGGAGCCAAAATCTCTGATTTTCAAGCTTTGTTTGATAGTAACTGAGATGGGCTGGCTGGCCTGGAGAATTCCTGACAAAAGTTTTAATTGCCAAAACCTCTCCCTGCTGCCTTAAATGGTGCTCGTTGTTCCATGGCTTTATTATTCTAAATACAAACAGAGCTGGATCAGGTGAGCACTAATTGAATTGTTAGGTGCTAATCTGCATATTAAAACCAGAATACCGTGTGGGACTTGCATTCTGCTGGTTTTGCACTGGCTGAAAGAGCTGTTTCAGGCCCTTTTTAATCAGTATTGTGCATTCTGCCTCACCAGGACATGCCTAGATGGGAAATGGATTTAATTAGGGTGGCTCCCAAGAAGCCCATTAACCTAATGAGGCTTCACGGCAGGGGCTGCTACTTAATAAGAATAATAATTGCCTTTGACTGGAATAGCTCAGGTGATGAACTGGTGCCCAGGTCTCCCTCTGCCTCGTGCTGCTGCTTTCTTCTCCTTTCTTCAACTGTATCTCCCAAGCTGTGAGAGATTTGTTTCATCAAAGTTTGTCAACCTGATGGTGGGGAGATGTGAAACACGGGGTAATTCGAGCACGAGGCTTAGCAAAGCCAGGCTTAAGAAGGTTTGGAAGGGCAGTGTGAGAATCCCTGCCTCTCTGGGAATGTGGGGGTGCTGCTTTAGTGCTCTCCTGTTTCCCAAGGGCTGGAGGAATATTTGGGCTACCTCTCCTCTCAATTAAAAACCAGATGGCACAACTTAATCTGAGAGGAATGATCAGAGAGGAGCCTGGGGGGAGCAGAGGACAGCGTGAGCCTGAAAGAGGAGAGGGGTTATGCAAAGTGACATCCAGAGCCATTTGAACTTTGCCTCTGTCACAATTTGAGTCGAGCCCAAGCTTCAGATCAAGTTCATGTTTAATGAAGTGCATAAAAGAGATCTGTGTGGGCCACTAAGCACTTGTACAAATCCAGCCTGGAAAACACAGACAAACAAACTGGAGTGACCCTGCAGGGATAATAAAACATTCCCCGTTCTCCCAGACTCCCTGAGGCTGCCTCAGGCATTCCCAATTCCCTCAGAAACAGCCAGGGCAGCCTGGGCTCCAGGGATCCTCCGAGTTCCCCTGGTGAGTGTGTTAATCCCGGTGTAATTCCAGCCTAAACCTTGGAATGTTCCTGGGAAATGGCAGAGCAGGGCAGGCTCAGTGTCCCTGTGCCCAGGGAACTCGGGGTGGAGGATCTGTCCCTGTCCCTGTCCCTGTGCCAGGGATGGGGGATCTGTCCCTGTCCTTGTCCCTGTGCGAGGGAGGGAGGGGCTGTCCCTGT
>VZTR01021454.1:7625-20605 GCA_013400775.1 Chaetops frenatus | reverse complement strand
CCCTGTCCCTGTCCCTGACCCTGGAGCACTCAGGATGGAGGATCTGTCCCTGTCCCTGTCCCTGGAGCGCTCAGGATGGAGGATCTGTCCCTGTCCCTGTCCCTGGAGCACTCAGGATGGAGGATCTGTCCCTGTCCCTGTGCCTGACCCTGGAGCACTCAGGATGGATGATCTGTCCCTGTCACCCCAGCAGGGGCTGCCTGAGCTCCTCCCAAAGCCTCTCCCCTCTCCCACTGTTTTTCCCAGCATTTCCCAGGAATCCAGAGCCAGCCAGGGGGATGCAGGGCTGGATCTCCTGGGCACTGGCAAGGAGGGGATCATGTTCCTAAAATGAATCACTGGGAAGAGCCCTGAGAGGGAGCAAAGATTGCAGGAGCCTTTGGACTGTGTCACACCATCCTCCTTCCAGAATCTTCCCTTTTATCCCTGCTCCAGCTTTCCTGGCACCTCACACTGCTTGTACTGAACTGTTCTTTTTTCACTTCCATCCACTTGTATCCATTCCTTTTTGGTGGCAAGGGATTGGTTGAACCTTTAAAGGGAGGCAGCTCAACCCAGAGTGTTCTCCTTTAAATTGTCTCAAACCAAGACACAAAATAAGGAGTTTGTATTCCCACCAGAGCTTTTCTTGGAATCACAGAATGGCCTGGCTTGGAAGGGACCTAAAAAATCATTTAGTTCCAGCTCCCTGCCATGGGAAGGGGCACCTTCCACAAGCTTCTTCCATCAGGTGTTTTAGAAATTCACTTTTCTGTGGATCTGTGTTAGGCCCTGACTTTATTTCAGCCCAAGCTAAGGCCACCTCACAACATCCCACCGTCTCCTGCCCATCGGTAGGTTTGGCCTTAGAGGGACAGTTCCTGTGTGTCCTCACACAACTGTAACTCCACAAAATCATTTTCCCTTTTAATATTAATTAAATAAAACCACATCCAAGGTGGATTTCAGCAAGATAAAATGGGTGTTTTATTCCTTTTAACACTTAATTGACCCGGGGATGTGTTCGACTCCATGGGACACTTCATTCACTGCTGGTTTGTTTTTTTTTTCCTTTCTGAACCAGATTACAAAGATTCCAAGGAAAAGAATAAAATGGAAATCCTGTACATCCTGGTGCCAAGTGTCACCATTCCCCTGGCCATTGCCTTGCTCTTCTTCTTCATCTGCATCTGTCGTAACAACCAGAAATCCTCATCCCCTCCAGTCCAGAGACAGCCCAAACACGTGCGGGGGCAGAACGTGGAGATGTCCATGCTCAACGCCTACAAACCAAAGGTAATCCCAAATTGCTGCCTCCACAGCCAGGGAGGGAAATGTGTCAAACAACCCAGCACTGAAATGTTACAGGTGGTTTCCAGCCTGTGATTTGTGTGATTTTTGGGAGGGTTTTCTCAGCCAGCAGCAGCATGTGCTGAGCCAAGGGTGGGTAATTCCTGTGTGTCTGTTTCTCGGGAGGAATAATGGAGTTTTTGGGTGATAAAAAGCAAGAAACCCCTTCCTGAAGCATCTCTAGAACACCTTATTTGAGTGAGAGAGTATTGCAGGTAAAGATGTGATTCAGCATTTCCCCAGGAGGGCTTTTCATGGCTCTGCTCTGTTCATCTGCATTTTTCACTCAGCTAAAACCACTTTTTGGAAAGATCTGTTCCTTGGGTTTTCAGATTTATCTTTTCAGTTAAAAGGAGAAATGACCAAAACAGCCTCAAAGTTCTGCCTGCAGCTCAGCTCCTGCTGCTGGTGTTTGGCTTCACCACAGCCTCAGGTTCAGGAAGAATTTTTAAAATAATTTTGATTAAAGTGTGACCAACATCCTGATTTCCTGGGTGGGATGTGCAGACCTGGCTGGGTCACCCAGGGCAGGCTGGAAGTGCCTCCTGCCATCCACAGCCACAGGAATGCCCTGGAAAAGCATTTCCCTGGTTTTTCAACCATGCCAAGGTTTTTGATCCTCCAGCTCAGGATATTTTATGGCTCTTCAAGAACTTGATGGGCTTTGTTCATTTGGAATTTGATGGGCTTTGTTCTTTTGAAGCATTTCAGAGAGAAAAATCTGTGTCTCAGTCCCACACACACTGGCCTGGGGAATTTATCTTCATTTTCCTTGGGAGTTCCCAATTCCAACTTTCCTGTACAGTTTGGAGTAACTTTATCTCAAAATGTTGATAGCAGTTAAAAAACATTTAATAAAGTCAGTGTCCAAACTGCATCCAACCTCCTGGAATATTTTGTTAAATTTGGGATTGCTTCTTGCTCCCAGTTCTGCTGGGAATTTGGGGTGCAATCCTGGATAAACTGAAGATAATGGGAATGCCAACATCCTTTTATTGAGGATGAAATTCCCACCTTTCCTGCTGGCACACACAGTACAGGAAAGCAGAAATGCCTGGAAACGTTTGCAAATATTGACCATTCTCTTTCCTTTCAATTTGCAAGTCATGTGCTGCAGGAATATTTTCATTTTATTTATGCTAATATGGGGTTTTCCCACTGGGAAAGCCAGCTCTCCCTGTCTGCAGTGTTTTGATTACCTTTCAAACAACATTTTCAAGGAAAGGAAGTGGAATCTTATTTTTAAAATCGATGTCAGCTTTGGATGAAAACACATTTAAGCTCCAAGCTCCCACCGAGGCAGTTGTTTGCTTGGATAAATAGGAATGTTAGCATTTCCTCCAATTTTAAGGAGCTTTAATTGCCTTCAAAAATATAATAAATTAAAGACATCTTGTCCTGGAGCTGAAGAAGAGGTGGAAGGGGTGAGTTTCCTTCTCCCTTTCCCCTGACCTGTTGTCTCTTGTGTATTTTACACTTCCCTACATTTTGGACACCCGTGTGTGACAAAAACCTGTCAAACAAAAGCTGAGCAGATTTACAACTGCTTCACTCCAAATGAGCCCTTCCTGCCAAAATTTTATGACTTCATTTTCTTCCCCCAGTTTTCCACCCTGTTGGTTCAAACAGACGGACCCAGGCTCAGGTCAGACAGAGGTCATTTCACTTTCATTACTAAAATATAATTTACAATATGCCAGACCTAAACAAGTTTTAGCCTAAAGGACTTGGGTAATATAAACCATCTGTTCCTCAACAATATAGCTAATTTCCTGCCATCACTGTGCAGTCTACTGGGCTGCCTGCTTAAATGGCTTTATTATTATTATTATTAATGCAGTGTTTGTCTAAAAGTCATAACTGATCAATACAATTAGAATTAATTCATGCTAAAATGGCTTTTTTTCTGTGATTATTTGGAATGTCAGTTCTTTTCCCACATTGCCACTGGAAAGCTGCCCTTGCATGATTTCAGGAATGCAAATGCCAATGTTTACACTAATTTACAGAACCTAGATCCCAAACTCATTAACCTTAAATTACTACCTGTGGCTTTACTGAGGGCCCTAAATGAGTGGGTTTGGGTGTTACAAGCACAAGTGGAAGTTGGGAATAATGTGGGTTCTTTATGGCCAGGGAGTGAATATCTGCACACCCAAGGGCAATAAACGTTTAAAAGGTTTGCCTTTCTCCTTTGAGAAACTCACTATCAGAATTTCAGGATGGAACAGAAATAGTGGGAACAGCAATAGTGGGAGCAGAAGCAGCCTCTGCTGTACCTGAAAGGGTTAACTGCAAAGTCAAGGGAGAATTGGCTACAAGGACATGGTTTTTAAAACAAAATCTTTTTTTTCCTGCTAAAACTCCAGGCTCTGGCCCAGAAAACACTTCAGCATGGACCTCTTAGAGCATGGGAATTGCCTCAATTCCTGAAATTAGTCACATTCAATTGGAAGTACAGAAATGCCCAAGGCCAAATGCTGAGATGCTGATGGTTCCTGCATATATTTGGATCCAATGCTTGTTGTATCTGGCCTTGTGGAGAGGATGGAAAGGAGTTCTTTTTGTTACTTTTTGGAGGGTGGTGATCCTGTTCGGATCAAGCTGTGCCTGGCACCAGTGGGGTCATTGCTCCTTGGCTCCCACACATCCTGCACCAAGAGATTTCACTTTAAAAAGGCTCTTTTCAATCCTGATGTGTTGTTGGTGTTCTCTCTCACAGAGCAAAGCCAAGGAGCTGCCCCTCTCCGCCGTTCGCTTCATGGAGGAGCTGGGGGAATGCGCTTTTGGGAAGATCTACAAGGGCCACCTCTACCTGCCAGGCATGGACCACGCCCAGCTGGTGGCCATCAAGACCCTGAAGGACTTTAACAACCCTCAACAATGGGCGGAATTCCAGCAGGAAGCGTCGCTGATGGCCGAGCTGCAGCACCCCAACATCGTGTGCCTGCTGGGGGTGGTGACCCAGGAGCAGCCCGTGTGCCTCCTGTTCGAGTACATGAACCAGGGCGACCTGCACGAGTTCCTGGTCATGCGCTCGCCCCACTCCGACGTCGGCTGCAGCAGCGACGAGGACGGCACGGTCAAGTCCAGCCTGGACCACGGCGACTTCCTGCACATCGCCGTGCAGATCGCCGCCGGCATGGAGTACCTGGCCGGGCACTTCTTCGTCCACAAGGACCTGGCAGCCCGCAACATCCTGATCGGGGAGCAGCTCCACGTGAAGATCTCTGACCTGGGGCTCTCCAGGGAGATCTACTCGGCCGATTATTACAGGGTGCAGAACAAGTCCCTGCTGCCCATCCGCTGGATGCCCCCCGAGGCCATCATGTACGGCAAGTTCTCCTCCGACTCCGACATCTGGTCCTTCGGGGTGGTTTTGTGGGAAATATTCAGCTTCGGCCTCCAGCCGTACTACGGCTTCAGCAACCAGGAGGTGATCGAGATGATCCGCAAGCGGCAGCTGCTGCCGTGCTCCGAGGACTGTCCCCCCAGGATGTACAGCCTGATGACGGAGTGCTGGCACGACCTGCCCTCCCGCCGGCCGCGCTTCAAGGAGATCCACGCCCGCCTGCGCTCCTGGGAGGGCCTGTCCAGCCACACCAGCTCCACCACCCCCTCGGGGGGCAACGCCACCACCCAGACCACGTCCCTGAGCGCCAGCCCCGTCAGCAACCTCAGCAACCCCAGGTACCCCAACTACATGTTCCCAGCACAGGGCATCCCCCAGGGCCAGCTGGCGGGGTTCATGGGGCCGCCCTTGGCCCAGAACCAGCGCTACATCCCCATCAACGGATTCCCCATCCCGCCGGGATACGCCGCCTTCCCGGCCCCCCACTACCCCCCGCAGGGTCCCCCCAGGGTGATCCAGCACTGTCCCCCTCCCAAGAGCCGCTCGCCCAGCAGCGCCAGCGGCTCCACCAGCACGGGCCACGTCACCAGCCTGCCGTCGTCGGGCTCCAACCAGGAAGCCAACATTCCCTTGCTATCCCACATGGCCATTCCCAGCCACCCAGCGGGGATGGGGATGACAGTGTTTGGCAATAAAACTCAAAAACCCTACAAAATTGACTCCAAGCAGTCTTCCCTGCTGGGAGACTCCAGCATCCATGGACCCAACGACTCCGTGATTTCGGCGGAATTGTAAATAACGCGAGGCCTCTGTAAATAATAGAACTCTTTGCCAGGCGGGCTCGGAATTGGGAGGAAAGATTTTGGGGTTTTTGGTTGTTTTTTTTTTCTATTCAGATATTTTATTAAAGATCCTTTTCTGGTTGTTGGACAGACATTGCAGCAAAGTGTCTTCTGTGAAGTTTCACTGCTCGCCAGGATGGGCAGGCACAACCAGACAGATCCTCGTGGTGGGAATCCTCAGCCTTGGCCATGTTTCTCCAAGTGCCACCGACAATTCAAAGAGGGGGAGAGGGAATTTGAGAGGTTTTTCTAAAATAAAAACATTTTATCCGATGCTTTTTCGCAGCTTTTTAAACCTCCGGAGGGGTTTAAATCACAGGAACTTTTTTTTTAATACTGAAAACCATATTTTAATATTTGTCTCTTTTTTTAGGAGATGCAAAGATTCGGAGATCTGGGTGTGCAATTTCAGTGCCAATAGGGAAAATATTTGTAAATGTTACAGTCAAGGGTTGTGTGTCAAATATGTGATCTGAGAGCTGAATCAATTAATTCAGGTGGGATTTTGGTCTTTGGTTGAGCTGGGAGTCTGACTCAGATTTAGACCAAAAAATGTCATTTATGTGACAGCACAAATGCTGTCCACAAACCTCATCTGCTGCTGGCTGCTAAGCACAGCTGGAGTTCTTAAGGAATTGCCTTAAAGGAAATGAAATTAAAGGGCTTTAATTTCAGAACCTGAATCAACTTCTTCAAAGATACCATTTCATGATCTGGTCGCTCAAGCAGGAATTTTGTATCCTTTTGTTGCTATGCAACTGTGTAATGGAAAAGCTCCAAACCACAATTTTATAGATGACAATCAGTTTTCCCAGGAATATTTATTGTGTCATTTCAGTGACTCTGACTCCAGTAACCCTGGAAAAAAGGGAGACTCACATTCCATCAGGCAGCAAATCCATCGATAGCAATTGTGTCTAATAATGTGAATTAGTGCTGATTTTCCACTTAGAAATGCACCATTTGTGTCATTAAAAAACCCATTCAGGTAGAACCAATTGAGACTCTTCATTTGAAACCACTTTAATGAGTTACACACGTGCTGTGTACGGTACGTTCTCCACAGACTCTTTTTTTTGTACTGAATAATATTTTTATTGTCCACAAAAACAATCTTTTTGCTCAGTTGACAGTGTTGTATAATAGGACTTTATTTTTTATCTTTTTTGCACAAAAGTGTGATGGTGTTTTTGTACAGCAGAAGTGAAAATACATCTCTGCATTTTATATCTTGGGCTGTTTCTTTTGATTTTTACCCTGATGTAGATGTTCCTGAAATATATTATGGTGATACTCAGCCACTACCTTATACAAATATCTTTCTTTGTTTTCACTGCATGCGTTTAATCACTGTATTACTTGATGATTGAGTTATTAATTATGGGCATTTCAATTAGGCGAGCATGGAAAAAAGAAAATGTAATAACAAAGGCTATTTTATAATTGAGATACGTGCATTTTTGTATTTCACGTGCCAGAGATGATATTAAACACTGATTATTTTATGCTGCTGTTTATTAAAACATTGTTTTATCACGAACACCTCCATCCTGAAGGACATGGAAGGATTTCCCTCTCCTGGCTCCCAGGGAAGCTGAGCTGGGTATTTGCATCCTTGCCTTGAATCAGGAATTAGGAATAACCTAATCCTTAAGGAACAGCAGTGGGATCATAAAATAATTCCTTACACGTTTTGTGGTTTTATGTTCAAACCACTCACGGCTCAGTCTGAGGTTTCTCCTTTATTTCAAAGCTGGGTCCTCGAGGTTAAAATATTTTTAGATCTGAACCAGCTCTGAACAACACACCTGGAAAGCCTTGGAAAAACCTCTCCCTGCCCTCACTCCCTCTCAGCAGGGAAAATCTGGGAATTCTGAGGCAGAAATCACGGTCTGGCTCACACCTGATGCACAGGGAGGTAACATAGAGAGGCAGGAACTCCTCAGGGGGAGATGAGAGGGAAAAATTCTAAAGGAACTGGTGAGGTAATGTGGAAAAAAAAAAATGCTGCCAGAAATTAAGGAGTTGCTCCTCAGGTGGGAATGCAGACAAAGGGAGAGGGAATGTTCCAGATGCTAAATCATCATCCCTTCCTCCTTCAAGGGCAGAGCACAGCCAAGGCTGTTGGAAATGCAGCAGCCTTGGCTGGATTGAGAATCCTCTGGAGGATTGGGAATAAAACTCTGGATAAACACTGTTTACTGAGCCTTCAGTCTGGACAGTCTCATCCCCTCCAGGCTGGTTGTGTTGCTGTGAAAAAGAATAAATATTTGCTGATTTAAAGGCCACTGAGGCAGAGCCTGAAATGGGGATTTGGATCCTTTGTTCCCACAGAGGAGTGACTGGGCTGGAATTCTGCATTCTCTGGATTGAGAGGAGCTGCCTGTGCAGAAATGGCAAGCTCAGAACTCAGCAGCAAGTGTTTATTCAGGAATGGCCAGGAGGGGATCTGGGCCTTGCTTTGCAGGAACAAGGATTTCCAGGAAAGCTTGGAAAGCCTCGATTCCATTTCCTTGTCCCGTGAGCTGCGCTCGCCAGGAGAGCTTTGGAACACCCACCCAGCTCAAACCCCTCCTGACAGGAGCAGAACACTCCAAGCACAAAATCCTGCTGGATCCAAGGCTCTGGAATGTGTGTTTGCCTCCCACATCCACTGGCTCTTGTTCCTGCACATTCATCAGGAGGAATTTGGCTTTTGGGCAGGATTTGGCCTCCTCAGGGTGTCTGAGCTTTGGCTTTGCCTTTTCCAAAGGAGGTTGAGCATCCAAAGGAGAGGGTTTGGGTTGGGAGGGACCTTCAATCCCATCCCATTCCAAATCCCATCCCATGGCAGGGACACCTCCCACTGTCCCAGGGTGATCCAGCCTGGCCTTGGACACTGCCAGGGATCCAGGAGCAGCCACAGCAAATCTGGGAAATCCATTCCAGGGCCTCCCCACCCTCCCAGGGAACAATTCCTGCCCAAAATCCCATTTAATTTGAGAGATTTGATGGTGCAGCCCAAGCTCCCAGGTGGTTCCCCAGTGTGAGCACAGGGGTTACAAAGCAGAGTCCTGAGCCAGCAAAAAGAGTCATTTGAACACAGTTGCTCTAAAGAACATTTTTGCCCAAAAAACCACAATATTTTTTCAAAACTGCTTCACTAGACAAAAAAAAAAGTCAATTATTCATTTGCAGAAAAATATGACAGCATCTTTCTTGTGTGTTACAATATTTTAACCAGTGTTTCTTTATGAATTCTTGGTTCTGTGGTCAGGGGGTGGAATGAGCAGCTGGTTCTGCTGCAGAACATCCATGGAAAAAACAGGAAAATTCCCTTTCCGTGGGCCCTGGAGCCTCTCAGAGATGTGATGTCTGTGGAATCCAAGCAGCAATTTTTCTCTTGCTCTGGGCTATCTTTCATAGGAGGAGAGGGAATGTTGCCCCTGAGTTGGTCACTCTCCAGCCCATCGTATTTCTGCCTGTTTGATCTCCCCCCAGATGAAAGTTCAGCCCAGAGCAGGACAGTTTCTATTGCTGAGGTAACAGAAAATCATTAAAACCAGAGAGAGACACAATATTGGGACTGCACATCAAAAGCTCTTTAAGACAAAGGAGGGAAAATTGACTCAAATCTGGAATTATTGGAAGCATCTGTGGTGTCCTTTATTTCCCATTTAACAGTGCAACACATTTGGGAACGGTGTTGGGCTGGTTCTGGGCCTTAATTTGCTGATTTTTACACTAAACCCTGTGGTTTATCTGCTCCTGCAGAGGGAACAGCAGCTCTTGGTAAATTAATTTTGACCTTGAGCCACAAAGGAACGTTCTCCAGTGCTGCAGCCTTCAGCTGTGTGGAGAATTTGGGATATTTTTGTGGAATTTAAAAGCAGAAACCTCTGTTAGATTTATAAGGAACACGTGGGTTTATAAACCACGAGTGGTGCTGGGAGTGGGATCTGCATCTGTGGGGAATATCTGTGTAAATCCAGTGGGTTTGTCGGGTATTCCCAGGGTTAATAAAATTCCAATAACATTTCAGAGCAGTCAGCAGCAGGAGCAAGGATAACAAGGATTCCCAGTGGCCCTCAATGAGGGTTGGGTCCATCCTGAGCTGTGGCAGAGCCATGGGATGGGTCCCCACAGAAGGAGCAGTGCTGGAGTGCTGGGATTTGGATTCCCAGCACAGCTGAGGGTGGTTGGAGCCATTGGGAATGGGCAAAACATCCCATCCATGGGAAAAAATAGCCCTTAATGGGAGCTCAGCTGCCTCTGCTGACAAATTCCTGCACCTGGGGTGGGGCAATCCCAGCACAAAAGGTGGAGAGGAGCCCTGGGAAGGGCCTGGAGCTGCTGGAGAGATTCCAGAGGAGGCTCTGGAGCTGCTCCAGGGCTGGAGCCCCTCTGGAGCCAGGCTGGGAGAGCTGGGGGTGCTCACCTGGAGAGGAGAAGGATCCAGAGAGAGCTCCCTGAGAGCTGGAGAGGGACTGGAGACAAGGGATGGAGGGACAGGATTTGGGTAAAAAAGGCTTTACTGCTGAATTCCAAGTTCCTGCTGGAATGACCATCCCATAAATTCGTATGTAAACCTTTGCTGCTCCACCTCTGCTCTCAATCTGCTTTTCCAAGCATTTGGGCAGCTGTTCTGCCAAAGGCCAGGGCATTAAGGATATTGCTGGATAAGGAGGAGAAGGAAATGGAGTCACTGGATTTTTAACGAGGCTCCACACAGCGATGCTGCCCTGTCCCTGTGGAATGGGTCATTCCCTCTCTCCCAGCTGCCTGTGGAGCTGGATCATTCCAGGAACCCCCAGAAGGAATTCAGGCTGCTCAGAGAGCAGCAGGTCCCAGTGGGAGCAGGAAATGGGATCCCCTGTGGGATGCTGAGTGTGTGGAACCACCCTCATCCCAGCTGGAAAAATGTGTGTGTGTGTCCTGTGTGCTGGAGTTTGAGGGGTCACATCCAGGGAAACCAACTGGGGAGTGCAGGATAAATAAAAAGAAAAATGGCCTGGGGACTAAATTATGGCACAGCAGGAAGCAGTGGCAGAAATGGAATAATTATTCTAAAATAGGTTCATGTGAACCATAACCTGAAAGAGGGATATTTTCCCCAAGTGTAGTTGGTATAAAATGGGTGGGATACTGGTTAAAAGTTGATTTCAGCTCGTGTTGGGCAGAGTTATCTCCTGCTGACAAAATCTCTGGTCCTAAGGAAATGCCTTCCTCAGCAGCCAAGCTGTGGGATTGCACAAGGAGCCATAAATCCAGCCTTTCCCAATTTCCCAACTCCTGCAAGCTCAGCTCTGCAGCAGAAATGCAGCTCTGTGTGGGCAGGTCCTTTGGGATAGAATTTATGGCTTTATTTCCTTATCTCGAGGTTCTCCTCAGCCCTGAGAAGTCACAGATGGCTCAGCAGAGCAGGATCAGCACTGGGAATTCTCTGCTCCTACAAAAGCTGCTCTGGAGCAGTTGGGGCAGTGCTGGATCATCCCAGGCTGGAGCTCAGGGGTGGATCATGTCCTGCTTCTCCCAGGTTCTGCTGCTGCAGCAGCTGGAGGGGTCTGGGGAGAGCCTGCTCTGCCCCCACTCCTTTCCCTCCTGCTGATGAAGGCTCTGGGGTTTATTCCCTGCTGCCATTCCTGGGGCTTTGTGTAGCTCCTAAAACTTTTCAGGATCTGCACAAAGGAGGGTGACAGGACTGCAGGCCCTGGGAGTATCCAGGGTTTGTTCTGATCCTGCAGGGATTCCAGGTTGATGTTAACACCAGGTGGAAGCTCCTCACCAGGGAGGAGAGGCCAGACCTGGCAAAGGCCAGAGAGAGTCAGGGAATCCCTGAGGCTGGAAAAGCTCTCCAGGATCATCAAATCCAGCTGTTCCCCCAGCACTGCCAAGGCCAGCAGTGTCCCACAATGCCTGCAGTGGCTCCCTGGGAACAGAGGCCAGGCAGGAGGGAGGGAATGAAGGTGGAGATTGATCTGAAAGGCCTTCAAAGGCCCAGCCTGGGGAGCCAGAGGCTGCTCTCACAATGGAGCCCAAGGTAGACCAAGTCATCTGGGGGGGGGATTTAAAATACCTGTGGATGTGGCACCTGGGGACATGGTGATGCCTTGGATTTTNAAGCTCTCAAGGGGTGAAGAACTCAGGGCCCATCTTGGGCTCCATTGTGAGACCAGGCTGGGCCTTTGAAGGCCTTTCAGATCAATCTCCACCTTTATTCCCTCCCTCCTGCCTGGCCTCTGTTCCCAGGGAGCCACTTCAGGCATCATTCCCTAATTCCCATTCCCTCTCCAGACAGGAATAATTCCCTTTCCCTCCTGCAGCCCTGGCAGCTCCCTCACTCCAGGGAGAGCTGATGCTGACAGGAATGGTTGGCTTGGAGCTGTGGCCGGGGCTGATTCCCAGATACCCCAGGAAGGGCTGCCTTTGATGCCTGGATTTACACTCCATTATCTCCTGGGAGTCAGCTGCTCCAGAGGGAAAGGTCCCACCAGCTCTCTGCACTTCAAAAAGGCCTCTAAGGCAGCTGATAATTTCACTTTAAAGTTTTCTGGGCTCTCCTGTTGTCAGGCTGGATCAGGAGTGTTGGGGTGGGTTTTAAGATCACTGATAAAGTGTTTTATTTTGCCACGTGGGGCTCTGTTATTTACTGCCCTCTGGATTTGTTGGGTTTGGGGGTTTTTAGGACAAATAAATCCAGATTTTTTTTTCTCTCTTGCCTTTTTTTTTTCTGTCCTCATTTCCACCACGTGAAATGATCCTCTCCTCTCTTGCATATCCCTCCATGTCTGCAGGATTTTTCCAAATTTTATTTTAAGGATGAGTAAAGCAAATTGTGGGGTTGTGTGTCATTCCTGGGAATTAGAACAGAACCAGGGGGGAATTAAAGGAGTGAGAAGATCGTGGCCAGACCCAAATGAGGAGCCCACTGTGATTATTGTGGGCAGAAAGCACATTAGAGTTGTGTAATTGCACTAATTAAGTATGAAATCAGGGCTTTGAGAGTTTATAGAGCCTTGGGAGTTCTGGTTTCTTTAGGGGATGATTTCAAATCCAGAGGCAGAAAATGCAGAAATGGGTAAAAAACCAATGTAATTTTATTTAGGGAAATGGTTTTACAGTGTATTTGAAAGAGTCTGCACCCAGAAGGTAACAGTGTCTCTAAAAAACTATTATTATTACTAAATATATATTAATATTTAAATGTTATTTAAAATAATATAATAAATAAAATCGACAGATTTATTATCCATAAATCAATGTTAGGAATTATTCAGACTTCCCAAACCCATCTAAAACCTGCAGAACCTGTCAATTGGAATGTTGAGTTAACTGTAGTGAACAAGAAGTTGAGTTTTGGAAGGAAAAGTTCTTTGGGGGAATGAGACCCAGCAGCCTGGGGGTCCCAGCTGAGGTGGAGCAGGGATTTGGGAAGTGCTGCTGTTTTCTCCCCAGCTGGGTTCTCCACCCCCCCCCCC
>VZTR01021451.1:306449-317325 GCA_013400775.1 Chaetops frenatus | reverse complement strand
ATGGTGAGGGTCCTTTCCAGTGCGATACGATGTCAATAAGGTCCCTGTTCAAAAGCCGCTCTCAAGAGCAAAGGTTCACCCATGGTAAGGAAGAAGCAGTACAGGGGCTGGACTCCACAGCGGCAGCAAATTCTCACCAAGGTAGCAGCAACTCAGCCGTTCCACTCCGATCTGAGAGAGCAAGTGAGGAGTTGAGCACAGCCCCTCACCCCCCCAGCCAAAATCTCCTGGTATCTCTGCCTTTCCCAAGAGATAAGCCCCCAGCTAAGAGAGTAGCCAGCTGCACGCTCTCCCCTCCTTGGCCACATCTTTTCTCTGTTACATACTGGTCATTATCATCTCTTAGGCAACAGATGGGACAAAATTCCCTGAGAGAAAGAAAAAAAAAAAAGAGAAATCCTAATCTCCAACAGTGGAGCTGCTGGGAGCTGGGGACCTGGATGGTTATCCCTGTAATGGAAAAGCTAGAGTGAGCCATCATCGCAGGTGTGAGGCAAAAAGAGATGGGAGACTGTGCCAGTAGCTTTGGGGCAAGGACATAATTCCCAAAACTGGCTGTGTAAGGAATGAGACTTAAGGACTGAGGCTTCTCCCCACGGTACTGTCAGGCAACAGGACTGAGCTGCTCACCTGTGAAAATGTCAGGAGAAAACGATCAGCATTGTACAGCTCGTGTGTATAGATAGGGCTGGCAATCAGTGCTGACAGCAGTGCCTGCGCTCCCAGAGGGGCCTCTGGATGCCAAGTCATGTGCTGGGCACAGGAAGGTGAGTTAGGGAGTGCACACACAGGCCCCTGCCTGCTGCTCTGCTTTAGCTGCTCCAGCCTGGGGGCTCCAAGGCACCCACAAAGCTCAGCAGCCTCCTGAGAGGGTGCAAAGAGACAGGAGTAAATGGTGGTTATTTGTCAGATTTCCCATTCCCTCAGCAGCCCTTGCCAGGGAGCCTCATGAACGGGGGTGTTCCTTTGTGTTGCAGGTGGTGAGCTCAACCAACGGGGAGCTGAACGTGGACGACCCAACAGGAGCACACTCCAACGCACCCATCACAGCGCAGGCAGAGGTGGAGGTGGTGGAGGAAGCTAAGTACGTTTGCTTTACAACAGGCTTTCCACTGGTTGGTCATTATCCTTCTGGGAAGCGAGTGGGGACATCTTTCTGTGGCAGAGTCCTCAACGCTCGTGTCCCGTGGCCTTTTCCTTGCATATTGCTGCTTTTGTGCATGGTGCCTTCAGTGCTGCTGCTGCTTCTCTTTGACACTTGTCATGCCTGGAGAACATAACTCTCACTCAGAGCATGTATTGCAAGACAGACATTTCAGTAGCACAGATACCAAAATACCGGGAGCTGATTTCAGGAATCCCGGCGAGCGTCCCCCGTTGCAGAGGGAGAACACACTGTGCTCTCCTGCTGAGGGTGTAGGAGTAGCTCGAGCATAGCTCAGCAAAGAGATCATTGGTCTGAGAGTTGTCACCTCATTTCTCGCTGTGAGAGGTGGATGCCAGGTATCCAGAACAGTCTCAAAGTAACTCTAGCAGGCATGGGTAGTTCTCCCTGGGGGTTCTCTTGGTCCAGCCTTGAGAAGCTGAGTGAGAGGAACCAGAAGCAGCTTGTGGAGGATAAAGTGCTCCCTCTAAGCTGACCCCTCCGGTAGCTTGTGGTCAGACATGAGAACTGCTGTAAGAGCTGCTGCTTTGACCATTTTTTGTCTCCTGTCCTGCATCCAGCACCATCGTGTCACTTTTTGCACCTTCTCACTGCCTCTGAACTAAACCAGGACCTGTCACTGCAGAGTCACTACAGAGTTCTGGCACTCCCCGAGCGAGGGGCCAGTAGGCCCAGGCCTGCCTTTGAACTGGTCAGTGCTGAGACACGGCCCAGCTAACTGGTTATTATTTGACTGGGTGATGCTGATGCCACTTTTCCCCCATTGTTTGCCTCAACCTTTGCGGGCACTTCTGTGTGAAGAGGAAAAGTGGCAGGGGCAAGGAAGGGTGTATGGAATGAAAAGGTTCCTAGGTATGTGTCATCTGTGCTGGTTGTCCTGAAGATCTTCTGCTCTCTATTCCCCAGTCCCTCAGGAAGCACCTGTGTGGGATCTTGCTCACTGGTAGCTAGCCTGGCCTTGATCCAGGCAGCCACAGACACACCTTCTCCTCCCAGCCCAAGAAGCCTCAGATTTGGTGCAGGCTCCTCATCAAGCTGGGAGGGTGGGGGAGATCTTGAGGAGCAACTTCCAGGGTGGGCAACATTTCTCTTAGATATGGGTTGTGTGGCTGGCAGAGACCACCATTTTGGCATCATGGGCTCTGAAGGGGGTCCCCCCAGGCTTGTGGCTCCTAGGATGGGGCAAATTGTCGTCCTCAACAGTTCTGATGCAACAACCCAGTGCAAGGAAGAACCAGGAACTTCTCCAGCCCATGTTCGTGCAGCGAGGCCAGGTCCAGCCCCCACTCTGTGTACAGGGGAGACGTCAAGCCAGGTGGAGCAGAGCCACCCAAGCCCTATCCCACAGCACGTGGAGCTGTCCTGTCTCTCTCCAGCCCTTGTGCTGGAGGTGCTGGGAAGCAGAGCATAAGCTGCTTTGCACTGATAGGTTTGGGGTCTCTTATAATTCCCAAGCATAGATCGCTTCATTCTGCTTGCCACGGCTGGGGCTTTGTCTTTCCTTACATCTCTGATCACAAATTCCCTCAGGCACACAAGAAAGGCAGGGGCCTTTGGGATTCTGCTCTGCAGAAAAGGGTGCCAGAGAGAGCTGGCAGGAGCAGGAGCTGGGCTCTGTGTTTTGAGATGATGTGCAGTAGTGGGATGGGCTTTCCCTGGCACTCTACAGGCAGAGCCGTGCCAATGCTTCTGCTTGGAGTGTACTGGAGGAAAGCTCCAGATTCCACAGTGGGCCTCACTGATCCCAGGTGTAGATCCATCATCAAGCCCTTCTGCTGCTGGAGCTGCAGGGGGCAAGAGCAGGTGGTGGCCCAGAGTCCCTTTCTGATCCCAGCTCCAGATAACAACCTGACAGGTGTGGTGCCTCCGTGGAGAATGGGTGTTGGTCAGAGGCCTCACGCCCGTGGAAGAGGTGTTGAGGGCAGAGTGGTGTGAGTGCTGGGGCGGGCGGCGGGCAGGCCTGCTGTGTGTCTGCCGCTCTGCACTGCATGTTTGCATGGCTGCAGTGACTCGCTTCCATCCCACCTCTGTGAACTAATCGCTCTTTCTTCCTTTCTGTGTTTTTTCTCTATACTCTCTGTAGCTGCCTGAAAATGCTCAACTTGTGGTGAGTCCCTCTCTCCAGTCCACATGCAAGGGGGAGCGGACCAGACTAGACTGGGGTTGGCAAAACCAAACCCACCAAATGCTAAAAAGGCACAAAGTCAAAGCCAACCCAGAGCTGTTTTGATTTTAGGACCATTTGCAATATTGGGGAGGGCATGGGCTGTGTCTGACCAGCCACACTTAGGCTGAGGGATTCGGCTGATCTCTGAATGGACGGATGCAAAATCGGATTTTAATCCTTTCCTATTTGGCTTTCCATCTCCCCCAAACGTTTATGTCCGTGAGCAGATGATGCCTGATGGAGTTGGGCAGAGTTGGGCCTAGGCTGGCTGAGCCTCTTGCAGGAATTCCTCACGCAGACAGTTAAAAAGAGAAAACTCTATACTGGGTATTGAGGAGAGGAGCCAGTCACTTCCTTGCAAAGTCTCCTCTTGGAGAAGCACAGGCCAGAGAGGATGGAAGGACAAGGCCGGGGAGTCCTCATTAGTGACAGAGCCCCTACTCAGAGAGGGTAGGTGGGAGGTGGCTCCTTTCCAGCAAGCTGAGGTGCAGGTGAATGGGCTTCTCCAGGAAAGAAGGTGTGGAAAGGTTGGGATTAGCACTGGTCCAAGCCCAGCTTAGGGCTTTACCAGGGTATTTAAGCTGCAGCTGTAGTGTCCCAGTCTCAGGTTGTCCCAGGAGGTGCCCCATGGGGAAGCCACATACCCAGTAAGTGGAGGAGCAAGCAGACACTCAGATGAGGTTGTAGGTGCCAGGGTGGGCTGTGGGGGGAAATTGCCACAGAGCGAGGGGACCAAGCCCGTGTGTGGCGAGGAATGTCCTTGTTGGATGGGAGACTGACTCTGCCCTGCTCTCCATAGGCATTGCCTCCAATACCTCTGGCATCTCTGGCTTCTCTGTATGTCGTAGTCTGGGGCTGTTCTCTTGGGCATCATCTGCATGCAGAGAGATCACGTTCTGTAATTGTCAGCCTGCCTTATCCTTCTATTTTGGTGTTTTGCCTCTGCCTGTCTGAACTGCCAGGACTTCCTTTCCTGAACCCTTCCCTGGACCTCTGAGTAAGAGCCTAAAAAGACAGTCACAAGGAAAACCAGCCAGAAGTCAGTCAGCTCCCTTTGTTGGGTGCCCAAGGAGTCAAGTGCTGCTCAGCCCCTTCTTCCCTTACCCGCTGCATGCAAAACCATCACTCATGCATCCTCCATCCTCTCCCTGTGATGTCCCCCTTACTCACCATCGCACAAGCCATGAAGGAAGGTGGCTACTGTGGGAGAGAAATACTGCAACAGGCTAAAGCAGGAGATGGGGGCAGATGGCCTGGGACAACAGAATGCCAGAGCAGTCCTGGGGTGGGGGTTCCAGCCTGGGATGGGAGCGCTGAGGTGACAGGCAAACACCTCAGAGTAGGTGGGCAGCAATGGAGGCATCACTTGCCCTGCAAGGACAAGGGCTTTGCATTTCTCCTTGTCCCACCACCAAACTAGGCCTGTTCAGGAGCCTAGAGACAAATCATGGACATCAGTCCATGCAGTGGGAGGGATCCCTCCTCTTGTGGGGCTGTGGGAGCTCTCCATGTCACAGGGAGAGTTGTTTGTTCTCCCAAGCAGTCGATCTGTGCTGGCAGGCTTGGCTCGTGTCAGGTTGTGCTCACCCATCGCTTTTGCACCCCAGAGTGAGGCTTGTGCACCCAGGGACAAGCACCTGGGTGAGAGTTCCTCCAGCTCTGAGAGGACAGGGGTGTAAAGCTGACATTCCGTGAAAGGACCCAGCGAAAAATAGTTTGAAGATGCTAGAGTGGTTTGGAATGTTTTTAGCCTACAACAGATGTTTGTAGGAAAAAGCGGTCTTTGCATCCTCATTTTTGCCTGCCAGAACTCAAGGGAGCATTTGAACAACACTCTCAGGCACATGGTTGGATTCTTGGGGCTGCCCTGTGCAGAGCCAGGAGTTGGACTCGATGATCCTTGTGGGTCTCTTCCAACTCAGGATTTTCTATGACTCAGTGGTCTACTCTGGTTGCTTACCCGGGCATCCCTTCCAGCAGCCTGGAAGAGCAGTCTTCCAGCATCACCCGGGCTTCTCTGGGGACAGCTGTCCCGGCAGATGGAGAAAGACACGTAGCTTGGGAGAACTCGCACAGATGTGCAGAGCATTCCTGACAGTGGGCTGAGGGTAGAAAGGTGGATACATGTTCAACGCCAAGGAATTCTGTAGGAAGCCAGGAGGAGTATAGGATCTGGACTACTGCTCCCAGTGTATCCCACAGGGAACCCACCACTCCTCACGGTTCAGCTGCGTTGGACGTTCCTCTCCCCACCTCAGCCTCCACTCTCCATCCTACTTGCTTCCCCTAACCCTGTGCACCACCCTCACATCGGATGGGGGAAGAAGCAAGGGTTCTGCATCCTGGCACTGAGTTATTGATCCAAGGTGGAAGCTCTGGTTATCGTGAAAGGTTCAGTAAAGAAACCTGGTCCCTGAGACAAGGTCTCTCTGGAACTTGTTTTTTTTTTAGTGAGCAATGGTGAAGACCATGTGTCTCGTGGCTGGGAAAAGCAGCCAGAGCTCACCGTCCCAGTCCACTTCCTCTGGGGTGGGACAGAGGGAGCGGAGCACCTGGGTCCCTTACCGCATTCCCAGATGACTCCTTGTGTTCCTGCTCCAGTGGAGCCTGGGAGGGAGAAGCCCGGCCGGCACTCTGGGGCCTGGCAGTGGAACACCCCAGCTGGCCGTGGCTGGTCTCCCAGTCTGGGTTGGTGGTGTCATCCACCCACCAGCACCTGCCCCCCGTCCCGGCAGCGTGGTGGGGCCCCAGGCCGGCTGAGCAGAGATGCTGTTGCATGAGAACAAGCGGGGGGACGGCAGGGACATCGCGGGGACATCGCGGGGACGTTGCCGGCTGCCGGGCACGGGGCTGACTCTCCCTCCTTGTCCTTTGTGCCCCAGGTGCTGCTGCTTCTTTAAGAGGAAACGGAAGAAGACGGCTCAGCGTCACAAGTGACCGGTGCCTCCTGGGCCTTGCAGGAACCACCTCACCTGCAGCTCCTGCCCTGTCTCACTGGAAGGGGCTTGTCTTTAGGAGGGAGGAGAAGGAGGAGGAGGCATAGGAGGAAGAGAGAAAAACGAAAACAAACAAACAAACAGAAAAAAAAAAACAAAAACCCAAGTGACATTTTAAACCAAAAAGAGAAGAAAACGTTCCAAAACAAACCACTCTGGGGTGGATCTGCTGAATGGTCTCCCTCATTCACTCCAAGCCTGAAGCTCCTTTTGGGACCAGGACTGTGGCTGGCTCAGGTCTTGGTTGCCCTGGGAGGGGGGCTGGCTGGCTGACCCTCCTTCCCGTTGTTTACGGCGAAGGCATTGTTGACGCAAACCTGAGGACTGTGCTTAGTTCCTGCTCACTTTTCTCCCCTCCCTCCCCTGCACTCGGCTCCTCTGTCCTCCTCCCTCCTTAATTAAGTGAAGAAATTCCATAGACTCGATTGGCTGTGGAGAGGGCAGGAGGATGTGGGGCAGGCAGAGTTGCTAGGAGAAGGGCCTGACTGCTGCAGCAGGAAGAGACAGGTTCTCTCTGTGGCTCCTTGGGAACAGTTACACTGTAATGTGCAAGCTGTGAGAAATTTGCAATCTACTGTTCCAGTTAGGGTTTTTTTTCCGGCTCCCTTGACACCTCCCTCCTCTGACAGTAACAGAGCAGTGTGGATTGTTTTAAAGAAGCTGACGTTGTTGCACTTTTTATTATTTTTAGCATTTACAGATGCACATTGTATCTGTGGATCTCTGCGTGGCCACACCAGCGCAGGCAGACATCCAGCGGTGGGGAGGATGGTGGGGTGCACGGAAATGCCCTTGAGTGGGGATGTCCACAACCCTCATGCCAGTCTGGGGCTCCTGACGCCCACCTTGGGCCGTGCGCTGAGGAAAGCATACTTGAATTTCCAATCACCCTTCCTAGCTGCCAGTGAATGTCCTTTCCATGGTTTCCTACACGGTGCCTGACCCAGCTGGCCAGGAGACGTGAGGCTGATGCCCAGCATGGGCCGGAGGGAGCTGCATGGGCTTTGCCGAGTCAGAGGAATTTGTGCTGGTTTAAGAGGTAGATCAGGATAGAGTTTCTTTAGAAACAGCCATTTCCTGAAGCGTGGGCGTTTCTCAGTGTGGGTAGCCAGGCAGCCTTCCCAAATCCCTCCTTGGGGTGGTTGGGAACCTTCTGCAAGAACGTATTAGTGGGAGCAAAGCATCCCCAGCAGGGGAGAGGATACTTCATGCCTTAATACTGATCCCATCTCCCTATGGTCAGATAGGTTTGACTGGAATCGCCTTCACATCCTCTCTGTGAGCATGGGGCAGGTGCAAGATCGCCCACACCATCCCACCCCCAGAGCAGCCACGGTTCTCCTGCACCACTTTGAGCCAAACCAACAGCAAGGAAAGGGCTTGGGGTGCTTTGCACACCCAGAAAAACAGTGAAATCTTGCATCCAACTCTAGCATTTCCCAAATCGGAGGAGATGAGGCTGCCAGGGGTTACTGGAGAGGTGGCAGGGCTGTGGGAGAACTCGAGCAGCTTTGAGGAGGTTGTGAGTAGGTTCCTTCGACTTTTGTCTTTCCATGTGTGACACCAGATCAGGCTGGAATGGTTCACTTGTCATAAACCTGGGCCTGGCTTACCCCAAAATCCTAGAGAGCATGAAGGGAGGAAAGGGAGAGACTAGCTCTCATTATTGTTTATTTGATTTAATGCTAATCTGCATAGCTTGGAGTTCTCAGAACAACATTGCCAGGAGGTTCAGTTTCCCTGGCTGGGTAGGAGCAGGCTTAGTGGGCAGGAGATCAGCCTGGGCAGTGAGCTCTGGGCTTGCTCCTCATGCATTCCTGAGTCAGGCAGACACTGGTGTGGTGCCAGGGTGGAAAAGCCTCCCTTCTGGCCGGGATCCCCGCGGGGCGTCTCTTCTCCATTTTCCGCTGCGTTCTCTCCATGCCTTATCGCAGTGAGCGCGACGGAGGCGCAGAGCCCTGGGCTCACGCGTGCACCTCCTTCCCAATTAGCAAAGCGCTTTCCTCCAGCCGGGCCACGGGCCGGGGCAGGAACAGGGCAGGAAGGGCACCACTCACCTCCCGCAGGCAGGCACGTGCCAGGTGTGCGGCCCTGTCCCCTCCTGCCACAGGGAGGGCACGGCCATGGGCACGTTCCACCTTTCTCTTTCCAAACTCCTCCGCTGCCAATGGCTGTGGCTCTGGCACAGGCATTACCCTCTCTGCTGTAGGAAACCATGGTTTGGCATCTTGGGAGGGGAGGGGGTCCAGGGGCACAGGCGCTCTCCATGGAGCCGCCCTGCCCACTGCCCACTGAGCCGGGCCCTGAGACACTTCTGTTGCTGCCCTCCCAAGCCCTACTAAGTGCCTGTCACCAGAACTCGATTCCTTCTGCATCTCCTGCCATGTTCGGTCATTCCTCGCTGCCTCCGCTCAAGGAGCAGCTTGTAGTTGCAGCATATGTAAGTGTTTGCAGGGTGTGGGAGGGCGGGGGGGGAAAGGGGCCATCTCAACAGGTTTTGTTCCTAAATGTTTTTGGTTCCTTTTGTTTCGTTGGTTTTTTTTTGGTTTTTGGGGGGATTTTTTTAAGTGAATGTATTTGATCGTTTAGAAACTTTTCCTGACCTTGTTTTTAAGTGGGTTGGTTTGAAAGCTGTTTCATGGTGACCTACTACAGCTTCTCTCTGGAGATATGGTGTTCTTTTAATCCTACAATGATGTGTTTGTAGGGGAGGACTGTACCCCCCACGGCATGCTGGTAATGCTCACTTGTACCAAGCCCTCTTGCACTATAATCGTACGTTGGACTCTTCAAAAAAAGGGCAAAGATGTGGGGTGGCTTTTTAACAAAAAAAAAAATTCGAAAAAAAAGGAAAATAAAGCAGGTTACCAGCAAGTCCTCTGCTTGAGGGAACCGCTGTCCCCAGGGAGCTGGGAGGTGACGAGGAGACGCAGCCAGACTGAGCCAGCCATGCTGTGGTAGGATGTAGGGCATTAACCTGGGCAATCCCTCCTCTCCTTCCCGGGGAGCGGTCGGCAGCCGGGAGACCCCAGGCAAGGGGAGGGCTCTTGGCGGCTTCCGGCGCAGGTGCCTCTGACACGGCTCTCAGCCCACCCAACGTTGCGATGCAGTCTTCTGAGGTATCAAGTGAGATGATTTTTTTTTTTTTTCAATAAAACATTGCACTGCTGCATTGTTCTCCATGAATAGATGTATTTATTACCTCAGCCTGACCACGGCACTTGTGTTTTGTCTTCCTTTGGCTCTACTGGGCACTTGTCTCACTCTCTGCTCCCCTTGGAGGGGACAACGCATGGGTGGGAGCTTGTGGGACCTTCTCAACACTTCGTGCTTTACAGCCATGGGCAGTTCAGCCCTACGGAGCTTGACCAAGGCGTGGTGGCATCAATTTCCCTTCTCCCTGGACCCAGACATTGCCCCGTCAGCCGTCCTGGAATGCGGGATGCCCTGTCCTGAGGCAGCCCTTGGGAAGGGACCACAGGGAGAGGGGTACAGGGACCTGCCCCTCTGGCAAGGCTGTGGGATAAAAACTGAAGGAGAGAGTGAGAGAAGCCCAAATTCCTCTTAAGTACCAGGAGAGGCCAGGCTGGAAGCACACAGGATTGCCTGTGGCGTTGCAGGTGCCCACGTTCAGCTTAGCACCATCACTGAAGGTGTCACTGCCCATGGCAACCAAACAAACCCAAACCGATCTGATTGCAAATCCTGTAGTTAGTTGAACATGTGGGAATTAGGTTTTCGTCAGGTCTGGGTCAGTGTCAGTCCCTTAAAAGATAAATCTCAAAGGTGGGAGATGCGGGTTCCAAGGGTCAGGGAGGGAACCTTTGAGGTTCATCTCCTTGCCAGAGTGCACATGTCCCCAGACAAGTTTCTGGGAACGGGCAATGAAAGCTCATGCTAAAAACGGTACACTTAAGGCTGGGAACTAGGGGGGAAAATGTGACGCGAGAGATCACAGCGTGGAGCAGGTTGGCATTCTGGTTCAGGTGCAGGTGTCTCTGAGCGGGTACAGTGCCAGCTGCTCTCAAAGGTGGTTTGGCTCTCGGGTGGTATTTCATCAACGCGACTGCTCAGACATTGACCCGCAGCCATTCAGCTCGCCGGGGGCTCGGCTCGTCCTCCCGCCGCGGGCGCGGCCACCGAGCGGTCACCGCCTTCGGCCGCTCGATGTCCCCCTGCCCCGGGGACAGCTGCTGCTGCTACCGGGGACACACCGGGCCCGGAGGACAAAGCGGGGATGCCCCGGGACGCACCAGGGACGCGGCAGAACAGCAACCCCGGCTTGCCTGAGCTCCCGCCCTCGGGCCGTGTGCATTGGCCACCGCCGCCCTGGGTGCGGCCCCTCTCCCGCCTCCGTCCCCTCAGCGCGCAGTCATGGCGGCCTCCCGCCGCTGATTGACAGCGCCGCGGCCGCCCAGCGACGGGCAACGTGGCAGGCGCCCGCGCCCCGCCCGGCCGGAAGGTGCTGCTTTCCCCCCCCCCGTGGCCGCGGTTGGTCGCGCCCGGGCAGGCGGGCGCTCGACGCGGGCGGCACCAAGACGCGGCGCG
>VZTR01021451.1:276503-306440 GCA_013400775.1 Chaetops frenatus | reverse complement strand
CTCCGTGTGGGGGGAGCTCGCATGGGGCGGGGGAGAGCTGGGGAGGGCGGAAGTTGGGGTGAGGGGCCCTGGATGGGATTGAGGGGGCCTGGATGGGAAGGTTGGGGTAAGGCCATGAGGGAAGGAGGGAGGGTCCAGCGCTGAAGGCCTGGGTTGTGGGGGATCCAGCTGGGATGAGTGGTGAGGCTGTTAAGGGGGATGCAGCCAGGAGAGTGGGGCACCAACCAACCTCACCCAGTGAGGGTTTGGGCCTGGTTGGAGTTGGTGATTTGGTCTTTGGGGGGTGGGTTGGCCCAGCAAGGTGATTCTGGCTCCCCTGATACCCCCTAACCTTCCTCTGCGCCCCCCCACTCCCCCCCAAGGTGTTCTTCGACCTGCGGATCGGTGAGGAGGATGTGGGCCGTGTCGTCATCGGACTCTTTGGCAAGACAGTGCCCAAGACAGTGGAGAATTTCATGGCCTTGGCCACCGGAGAGGTGAGGGGCCCTTGGTGCACCTCACCTGCCCCTGCTCGGTGCCCTGGGGCAGCACTGAGGCCATGGAGCTCTGGTCTAGCCCTTTGCTTCACTCCATGTTCTCCTTCCACACCCCCAGAAAGGATTTGGCTTCAAGGGCAGCAAGTTCCACCGCGTGATCAAGGACTTCATGATCCAGGGAGGAGACTTCACCCGCGGTGATGGCACTGGAGGTAACTTGGCAGATCCAAGACACTGTCTTGGAGTGAGACAAGCAGCCACAATTCCAGCCACTGCAAGGCTGTCCCTAGGACCAGTCTACAGCTGGAGCTTGCTGGAAACAGGTGGGCATGGAGCTCACAAAGACGTGACCTCAGAGCTGAGCTGAGTGCTCCGGTCCCTCAGCATGATGCCCCTGCCTGGCTCCTGGGGTGCTTCCATCTCCCTCCAGCAGCCCCTGTCTCAAGTAGCCCTGTGGCATCAGTGCTAGTCGCTGCTCTGGAACTGCTCATTCCCCCCACCCAGCTTCTCTTGGAGCTACCACCACCCTCACCCCTACCCCAGCATACCCCATGAGACCTCTGTGGCCTTTTTGTCCCCGCCTTTAGGAAAAAGCATCTACGGGGACCGTTTCCCCGACGAGAACTTCAAGCTGAAGCATTACGGGCCGGGCTGGGTGAGCATGGCCAACGCCGGCAAGGACACCAACGGCTCCCAGTTCTTCATCACCACCGTGAAGACGCCCTGGCTGGACGGGAAGCACGTGGTGTTCGGCAAAGTGCTGGAGGGCATGGTGAGGCCTGGCAGAGGGAAAGGGGTGGGTGCTGCAGCGGGGAGCGGGACCAGGCAGGGCAGGGCCCACTCTCACGCTCTGCTCCGCCCAGGACGTGGTGCGGAAGGTGGAGAACACAAAGACAGACAGCCGGGACAAGCCCCTCAAGGACGTCACCATCGCCGACTGTGGCACCATTGAGGTGGAGAAACCGTTTGCCATCGCCAAAGAGTGACGGGACCAGGCCCTGCCAGGCTGTGAGGGGCTGGGGGGGGGCTGCCATGCTTCCCCTGCCCCGGGGCCACTGGGTCCTGCTGTGTCCCAGTGCCCGGCCCCCTCTCCCTGCTGCCTCGCAGCCAGTGGGACGGGACACAGGCTGCTCTTCCATCACTTTTGTAAGAAGCACATGCACCAATAAATGTGACCAATGTGGTTTTTTTTAAAGAGCTGCCTCTCTCCTGCCTTTGGAGGGGTGCAGAGCACTCTGCACCCCTCACCCAGATGCAGCCCTCAACCTTCCAGCCCCCCCTTCCAACCTTCCTTCTTCCGCATCTCATGCAGCTGGGAGCAGTGCCACAGTTGGCCCTGGGCTTGCTTTGCAGAATTCCACAGCACAGCACTTTGCCAGTCAGTCAAATCCAGGATATTTATTGCACCGAAGTCTGGATGCAGAGAAGTTTTCCAGCACCATTCAGCATCCAAAGGCTCGTACTGCAAGCCCAAAACAGCAGGAGGGGAAGGCAGAGCCCCTTTGCTTGGTGGTCAGAGCAGTTCTCAAGATCCCTTTAGCTTCTCCCCCTGTCCCTGTGGGTTCTCACCATTTCCCTGCCCCAGCCCAGCAGAGAGGAGCGAGTTTCACCACAAGGATCTTTTTCTCACCACTGCACCCCTGGGTGCTGGGTGGGTGTCTGGGAACTCATCATTCCAGAGGCTTGGGGCGCTGCCTGGCCAGGGACACAGCTCAGGGGGACATAGAGGGCCCGCAGGACCCCACTGAGGATGGTGTTGGGGAGCAGGTCTGCAGGGAAAGAGGGGTGCTGTAATAGCTTGTTCCCTCCTGGGCCCCTTGAAAGGAGAAGCTCCTTTGCAGGGCCCAGAAGAGCCTTTTGGAGGTTTTGGAGACCTGCTCCATGGCCCTGCTCCTTACCAGCACCACGTGGCCGCACATAGGGATCCGAGAAGAAGCCAACGATGGGGCGCTGGGAGGGCAGGAGTCTGGTGCTGCCGTGGAAGAGGGGACATCAGCCCTCAGCCTGTCCCCACCATCCCCAACCCCATGTACTTGGGGTGCCTAACACAGGGCAGGGGGACAGTCCTGGTGCCATAGGGGATAACCCTGGTGCTGGCAGAACTCATCTACTCACGGCGGGCTGCCGGCCTTGGGGTTCTGCTGGCACTGCTGCACCTTCAGGAAGTCCAGGACATCCTGGGGAAGCTCCTCGTTGTGGTACAGCACACCCTGCAGTGCTCCAGGGGGATCAGCACCCCAGAAACCCATCCCAAACCCACCGCCACGTGTTCCTCACTCCTAAAAACCCACCCCGAACCTGCCACGCGCTCTTCACCCGCAGGTAGAGCTCCAGGCCCCGCCGGCGCTGCTCCAGCACTTTGGGCATCCAGTTGGGGACATGGCGTGGGGGGAAGTCAGGGACCTTGCACGTCTTCTTGATCTGAGGAAGAGTGCAGGGGCATCAAGGCAGGACACAGATGATGAAGCCAGGCCTCCCATGTCCCCTTTCTGTAGAGATTAGGGGGGGGTCTTACCTGTTTGTGCAGTGCCTGGAACTCGCTGTAGCGCTTGGTCACCGTGTGCCGCCGGCCATTGCACAGCACCTCCACCCGGAACACCTGCAACGGGGGACAGACACCGTGTCCCACTCATCGGCCCCAGCCTCACCTTCCTCATCACCTCCAGCCTCATCATCTTCACCATTCTCATCCCCTTCACCATCTTCATTCTCCTCATCATCTTCACCACACTCATCAGCCTCCCAGGGGAGGTAGGAGCCTCTAACTCACACACCTGGGGAGGGCACTTAGGACACTGCACCCCCACTTCTCTGGGACAGGCAGAGACCCCCAAACTCCAGAGCAGACCCTCAACACCCCCATGGCCAATGGGGGCACCATGGGACCAGGCAGAGACCCCCAGAAGCAGATAGGACACCATTCTCCCCTCCCAAGGGCAACACAGCAAGGTGTGACATCCCAACCCCCACCAAACCCGGCCAGACATTTGGGACCCTGCGGCTGGCAGGGACCCCCAGCACCTTGGGGTGTGCAGGGACACCAGGAAGGGGCACATGGGGACCTCAAACCAATGGGACAGAGGGAGACAACCCATCATTCCTAAGGCAGGTGAGGCCCCCTACACCTAGGGATAGTCATGGATCACTACACTCCTGGGGAAGGCAGGAGAACCCCTTCTTTCCCCAAAGGGCCAGAAGAAACCCCCAGAGCAGGAGTCCCCCCACTCCACTCTCCAGGGCCAGTGGGGATCCCCCAGGCCAGGGACAGCCCTTTCTTTCAAGAAGGGTGGGCTCTTGAGGACAGACAGGGACCTTCATCCCACAGTGCCATAAGGGACCCCCCAGGCCAAGGTAGCAGGGCAGAGGACCCACGTCAGAAAGGAACTCTGTGGGGACCTCTGCCCAGCAGCCCCTGTCCCCTTCAAGGGCTTTGTATCCCCCTTGCCAGAAAGGGATCCATGAGAACAGTTGGGGACCTTTCCTCCTCAGGGCAGATGGTCCCATCTGTCCCTCTCTCGCCTGCATAGTTGGGACCCCTGGGAGGAGGTAAGGGCTGCTGGGAACCCCCCAAGCACTTGGAGGATGTGGGGACACACTGGTGGGCATGTCAGGACCCCCATACCCTCCACCATGCAGGGCAGAGGGGGGCACCCAGAGAAAGACAGGGACCCACCAACACCCTGGGGCCAGAGGGGACCCCATGGGCCAGAGGTCACCCTTGCCATTCCAGGTGTAAAGAGTGCTTTGACAGGGACCCTTCAGGGGCAATTGGATCCTGCACTCCTGGGGGAAGGACACATCCCCATTCTGGGGGCACAGGGATGTGACCAGGACCCCTGGGAACAGAGGGTGATGCCTTAACCTGTGCTCTTAGAATAAAAGCTAGACAGGGTTAGAGAGGAACAAAAGGTTTACCTTGGTATTTATTAAGGATTTTTGGATGCACTCTAGGAGAGTGCACTGGCAAAATGTTCTGGCCAAACGCCTTGTGTATACAATTATAGAACTGTGCACATTAGCATAGTAGCATATCCATCACAGATTCCCCAATGGGAAGCTCAAAAGAAGCCCCCTATTGAGGAATGTCTCTTTTTACATGAGTCTATCTTAGTTTACAAAATGTGTTCTGGAGGGGACCTTGGTGTCTGGGGTGTTTTGACCCCCAACTCCAATGTTCAGTCTTTTGACTTAACAGAACTTTGGGTCTAAGCTACTTGTCAGGTTTAGGGAATTACAAGCATGTGGGTTAAAAGCATTAGGGATACATAAAAGCTGCATAAAAGTGCAGTAAGAGGAATATGAGAGGGATATATGAAAAAGCAAAAATCATAATGGCATCAAGGAGACATCCTCACCAGGGTTGCCCCTTCCCCACCACTTCCAGGGGTAGAGGGTCGCTGTCTTTCCCTCTCACTCTCCCTAGCAGGGATTCTCTGGATGCAGGCAGGGTCAGCCACACCTGGGCATTTGGGGACACCCAGGGGGGCACTTGGGGACACCCCAGCCACAGGACAGATGTGGGATGCACATCTCGGGGACAAATGGGGGTACCCATAACTCTCATAACTCTCTGGGGTCAGGGGGGATGCCCAGGGTAGACAGCACCCCCAATACCAAGGACAGAGGGTGGCCCCTGGGCTACCCCTGGGATAAGTGGGGTTCCCCAGTTACACTTGGGGACCCTCAGTCCCTGACACACATGGAGATACCCTCCCAGGCAGGTGGGGACCCCATGGGGGCAACAGGATGCCCAGAACACGACCCCAGGGTGGGTAGGAAGAGCCTCCAACCCCTGGGGCAAATGGAGGCACTCCCAGGATGTGGGGACCCCTGGGGATAAGGCAGGACCCTGCACCTCCGGGGTGAGAGGGAACATGCAGGACAGGGACACTTCTGATTTCAAGGGCTGAAGGGGCCTCCAGCAGGGACCCAGGGCAGGCAGAGACCCCTGGGGCAGGGGGTGACCTCCAACCCTTGAGGCTGGGACACTTCAGGGTCACCTGGGGAAACAAGGGGACCTCCAGTCCCAGAGCAGGTGGGGCATCCCGGGAAAGGAAGCGAACCCCCAGCCATGGGGGCTACAGAGACCTCTCCCCCTTTCAAAGGTAGAGGGTATGTGCTCCTACTGGCTGGGACCCCCCAGGTACAGGCAGAGACCTCCACCCACCCCCGTGGCCTTCCCCCAGGCCAAAATAATCTCACCTTGCCCACGTCCCCCATCCCCTCCTTCAAGGGCAATGGGTCCCCATCGGCAGCGACCCGTGTGGGGACCTCCACCTGGAACCCCTGGGTCAGGGACCATCCTGTGTCTGTCAGGAACTCTCCCAGGCGTATTTGGGGTCCTCCAGCCCCAGGGACATCCCCACCCCGGGGGCAGAGGGTGGTACTCGGGGACGAACAGGACACGGGGGAGCCGGGACATGCAAAGGCCTCCAGCCCCAGGGTTAGGGTGGAAGCACCGCCGGGCAGGGGGAGATCCCTGAAGAGAGGTAGAAACACCTCCAATCCCCGCAGCCAGCAGGGATAGGGGCAGGCAGGATCCCACACACCCAGAACCAGAGGGCACCCCCGGACCAGAGACACCCCCTTTCAAAGGTAGAGAGGTCTGTGTCTGCCATCGGCAAACGCTCCCCAGGCACAGGCAGCCACCTCCACTCCCAGGGCACGTGGGAGACCCCCGGGGCAGAGGGAGACAAATCCTCCGGGAGCATGGGGTGACTTCCCCCGTGGGAACCTGGGGGGCCTTCAGTCCCAGGGCAGCTGGGACCCCCCTCAGACCAGGGACACCTCCCCACCGGCAGGGACCCCTGGGGAAAAGGCAGGGACCTGCACTCCCGGGCTGCGTGGGGGACAACTGGCGACCTCCAGTCCCCGGGACAGAAGGAGAAACCCTCATCCACCCTTCCCCTGTAGGCGGCCAAAGGCCCAGGCCCGCGGCAGGGGCACCCCCGAGCCCCGCAGAGCCCCGTCCCTCACCGTGTGCGCCCGCTCGGGGCTGCGCGCCGCCGCCGGGGACTCCGCTGCGGGGATGGAGACGGCGATCATGGCCCGGAACACGGCGGGGCAGGGCCGGGAAGCACCGCCCCGGGCGCCCACGGCGGGGACACGGTCCCCGAACACCTCGGGGACGGCCCTGCGGCCCCACTCCTACCGCGGGGGGAGGGAGCAGTGGAGGCGCCGCAGGGACCCGGTTTACAGGGATAAGGGGAAAGGAAAGAGGGAAGTCAGCCCAAGTTGCCTTTTCTTTTTTAAACGCAAAAAGGGTATCGGTTTTGATAAAATCCACACGCGAGGCTGGGGAGGGGGGAAAGGGGAAAACCTGCTCCTGGGTAAGGCGGAAAGCGGGGGGTAGGAGCACCACAGCCCTAAGAGATCCACCATGGATTTCTGGGGAACGCCACAAAGTGGGATCGCTACCGAGCCCCACGCTGAGCTCAGATCCTAAAAACGGCCCCCACTGGAAGAAAGGCAGAGAGCCAAAGCCTAATCAAGAGCGGGGACAGATGGCCAGAGCAGTGCCCAAGGTCACCTCTGTCCCATCACAACACGGGGGAGGCTCTGCCGCCTCCTTCTCACCCTCCACAGGATGCACCGTTACCCCTCCCTGCTCCCACCCCAAACACCCAGAGCCTGTTTGCCCTGATAGAAGTTTTATTACAGAACTTTAATGGCACTGCAGGAGTAAGATATTTCATTAGAGCCTTAAAACCCAGCCTGAAAAATAGATATTTGCCAGATCTCATTAACCCCCTGGCTGCGGGTCTGGTCTGGAAGCAGGAAACTAGTTTCTCTTCAGTAAGAAAATATACGTTGCTAAATGAAAAATATACAGTTAGAAGAGTTACTGGCTCGCAAGCTGCTCGTCTGGGGGGGTGACACCTCTACCAGCTCCAGCATGTGGAACGAGGGGTCGCTCACGTGGAAAAGAGGAGGAAGGTACAGTGTAGATATAAAAAAAAAAAAAAAAAAGGCAAAATTCAGGTTTGTTTGCTCAGTCCAATTAAGAAATGGCCTTGGCTTCGGGCAGGAACGCTTCCCAGTACTTCACCAGCTGCAGGGAGGAGAGGGAGAGAGTCAGGAGCTTTCAGGATAGACCTGCAGTGGGGGTGGGCCACGCTTGAGAGATTCACAAGCTTGGCCTGAACTTGGACGTAAAACCACGTCAGGGACCACTCACCTGTTGCTGAGAGTTTAATAACATCTCAAGGTATTTTGTGACGTGGTTTCTGAAGTCCTTAGATTTCTCCTTCTGCAAGAGATGGGCAGGAGGCTGGACACACCACCAAAACCCTCCAGATTTTGGGAGGGGGAATGAGAAACCACCAGGACTTCCCTGTTCCTCCTGGGGTCCCACGAGGAGACCACCACAGACACAGAGGGATCTCTGCCCACCCACCTTCATTTTAATGCATTCCCTCTTAGCCACAAGCCCTCAGCAGTGCCCCAGAGGTCACATGTAGGGGTTTAGGGATGCTGCTGTGCCAGGAGGAGGGGCAGGAGCCAAGGGCTGCCCTGAACATACCTCAAACCGTATCACTTCCTTGCGGATGACGGCAGAAATGCGCTCAAAGTCCCTTTCGTACTGTGTCACCCGGGACTCCCACTGCAGAGACAGAAGTGCACTGTCTGGGGGCAGCAGAAGGAACTCCTGCCCCACTCCCCCCATGGGGGTTTGGAGCAGAGCTCCATCTTTCCAGCCCTCGTCACCACCTTGGCATGGAGGTCACGGCAGGCAGGAACAGCTCCTCCTGCAGCCTCACTCAAGGCTGGCTCAGCCCTTGGTACAACCTGGCCAAGGACCAACCTGTCCCTCCCGCTCAGGAGGTGGTCCCCAGCACAGAAGGTCCCCCACTGGAGCATGGGGGGCAGGAACAGAGATCCCACGCTCTGTTCCCTACCTCTGAGATCTCATCCTTGGCCTGCTGCAGCTTGTCGGGTTTGTTTGCCCACAGCAGCCTGGCCTCCATCTCCCTCTTCTTCTGGAGCATGGTCTGGGCATCCTGCCAGCGCTGCCAGGTCTTCATGCGCTGGTCGAAGGCTCCCTGGAGGGAAGGAGGGGCAGAGATCTCCTGACAAGGGGACACTGGAGATCCTGGACCAAAGCTGAGCCAGAACAGACTGGGTCCTGCTCTGGAGTATCCACAGTTCCCATATGGACCAGTGGACCAAGGATGTGGCGTTCTGCCCTCTGTGGCAGGATGTGCTTGGGGCAGGAAGGGGTCAGCCTGCTGGACTTGCTACTCCCATGGGATTGCTTCTTCCCAGTGCACCAGACAGGCTATGTGGACTTGATGCCCAAGTTCAGGAGCATCAGGGGCTCAGGCTCTGCCACAGCAGGCACTTGGCAGGTCTATTTCCACCACCTGTATCACAGGTTACCAGCTCACAGCTTCAGCCTTCACCTCTGGAAGGGCTGGGCCATGAACTTGTTCCACATCCCCCTCTCTGCTCTGGAGAGCAGCAGCAGAGCCAGGCCCCACCTCCAACCATTTTCCAACCTAACCAGTGCACAACCACTGGACAACCCTCTGTAGCAAGTCTTCCTTCTGCCACGTCCTGTGCTTGAGTTTGGGAAGACCTCCTGGCACACCTAAGCCCAAGATGGGTACGTGGAGCAGGAGCAAAGAAGTCCTTACCCTCACAACCGAGAGCAGGCGGATGTAGTCCCCCAGGAGCTCGGCCAGGAGGAAGAAGTCATTGTTAGCCTGTTCATGGTGCAGCTGCTCGATCTTCTCCTCCACCTCAGCCAGCTGGGACAAGGCCCGGGACAGGGCCGTGTTGTCCTCCGAGCTCCCCAGCATGGCCAGACTCTTGGCAAACTGGGCCGTGTTCAGTGCCAGCTCTGGGGAACGGGATGAGGGTCAGGAGATGGGCCTGCCTGTACCAGGTGCTCTCCAGCAGAAGGTTCAGCCCCTGGAGCTGCCTTTCCATAGCTGGAAGAGCCAGCGCTGGCTCAGTCACAGCTAGCAGCTTCCAGCCATGAGGAAAAGGGAAGCAGCCCGGCAGGAAGACAGGCACAGCTTTGCAGAAGTCAGTCAAAATATGCAGAGGAAGGAAAACATCCTCACTGCCAGAGGATGTCTCAGAAGGAATAGATAAGGTCAGCTCTGCTCAGGCTTGCTACCTGAGCAGCCTTCAGTCCCGTGAGGATTGGCTGAGGGAATTGGGGTTGATCATCCTGGAAAAAAGAAGGCCCTGGGGACACCTCAGAGCCCCTGACAGTGGCTAAAGGGGCCCCAAAAGATCTGGAGAGGGACTTGGGACAAGGGCCTGGAAGGACAGGACAAGGGAAAATGGCTTCCCACTGACAGAGGGCAGGGATAGATGGGATACTGGGAAGGAATTCTACTCTGTGAGGGAACTGAGGCTCTGGCACAGGTTGCTCAGATGAGCTGTGGCTGCCCCTGGATTCCTGGAAGTGTCCAAGGCCAGGCTGGATGGGGCTTGGAGCAATCTAGTGGAAGCTGTCCCTGCCCATAGCAGCAGGGGGTTGGAACAAGATGGACTTCAAGGTCCCTTTAGCCCCAAGCCCCTTTAGCTGGGATTCTATGATCCCACAGGACACAGGTTCCCTTCCACACTCCCATCCCAAGCTCATGGAGCTGGACAGAAGAACCGGGGTGACCATTTTACATCTGTCTCCCAGGAGGAAGAGACAAGAGTCCTTTATGGCACTGTCCCACCTCCTTGGAAGTGTCCCTGGGGACACCTGGCCCTGGTGACACCCCCACCCCAGGCCAGGGCAGGGCACAGGGCGTGGCTGTCCCAGCCCAAAGGCCAGAGCGTCACCTTTCCGGTGGTTCACCAGCGTCTCCACCACGGCGTGCAGCTTCCGCAGCCGCTGGTCCTCGCACTCCACCTCCTGCAGCTTCTCCTCGAACCACTGCAACGGGTAAATCCAGAGCTGATTCCCACAGCTGGGGTCTTCCCCTGCACCCACAGCTGGAGCTGGGAAGAGCACAGGGCTCTGGAGTGAGGACAGGAACAGCCCCAGAGGTGCCCTGACACTTACGATGTCCGACTCGTTCATCTTGATGGTCATTTTGCTGACAGCGTCCGTGGCTTTGTTGAACATCTTCATTATTCCTGCTCCACTCAAGGTCTGGGTGCCTACTGCTCTTGGGAGCTGGAAAGGAATGGAAAAGGTTGCTTTGCCATAGGGGATGGAGCCAGGCTGGGAGAGCTGGGGGTGTTCACCTGGAGAGGAAAAGGCTCTGGGGAGATCTTAGAGCCCCCTTCAAGTGCCTAAGGGGACTTGAGGAGAGCTGCAAAGGGACTCTGAACAAGGCCTGGAGTAACAGGACAAGGAAATGGCTTCCCACTGCCAAAGGGCAGGGACAGATAGGATACTGGGAAGAAATTCTTGGCTGTGAGGCTGATGAGGCCCTGGCACAGGTTTCCCAGAGAAGCTGTGCCTCCCCCATCCCTGGAAGTGTCCAAGGCCAGTGGATGAGGCTTGGAGCAACCTGGGATAGCAGACAGTGTCCCTACCCATGGCAGGAATTCCACCCAGGGGTGGAATGAGATGGGCTTTAAAGTCCCTTCCAGCCAGAGCCATTCCATGATTCTGTTTTGCCCATGAGGTAACTGCTGGGTGATCCCTCCCTGCCCTTACCTCACCCCACAACCCTCTTCTTTATTTTCTCCCTCATGTCCAGCTGAGGGGATGGTTCAGCAGCTTTGGTGGGCACCTGGTGACAACACCAGTTCCCACTCCCATTGTTCTGCCACTTCCTGCTGAGCTTTGTGGGATCCTGCCTCACTAAGTGCTCAAGTACCATTTCCATCAGCACTTCCAAGGATACCTTAACTCCACACCACTGACCTCCTCCTTCTCCAAGAACTCCCTGACGTCCGGGTCCTGCAGCATGGTTGGGTGGCTGACCACTCTCCGTAGGTACCTGTGGGAGGAACAACTCCAGGAGTTACTTTGGCTGTAGCAAACCTGGCTCTGAGCCATCACAGCGACACAGTTTGATTTTTACTCCAGAATAGCAGTTAGGAAGCTGGAAATCAGAGCCAACAACTGTTCTAATTCACCCACCAGTTTTCCTACCTTCCTGGGGAATTTGCTGATGCCACCCACCATGAAGACCAGACCTCTCTGAGGTCGCTCACTCAGCTCAGGGACAGCTGATGGGGTCCTACCTCTCTAGAGCAGCCCGACGTTTTTCTAGGAACTCTGCAGAGGAGGAATCTTCTTTCCCAACTTTCACTTTGGTCATGCCTAGCACAGAAGGGAGATGTGATTAATGAGCTGCTCTAAACTCTACACACAAGATAAAGGGGTTTATTACCAACTATCAGGGTGACAGCAGAGGAGAGGAATCTTACAAAAGGAATTAGGCTTTGGAAATCTGAACTCTGCTCATACCCAAGGAATTGACATGCAGGAAAGAAGCAAAGCAACGGGCTGGACTAAAGTGAACAGCAATTCAGTGACACCACAGAGGTTTTACTCTTCACCAAGCAGGTGGGGAGGCATCTGTGAACTCCATCAAGGACTTAAGTCCAGAGCTCCAAGTACAGAGCCAGAGCTTTGTCTGTGCCACAAAATCTGGATTATTTTCCCTGTCTACTGTGCAGCTTCCCTGTCAGCTCCGAGACTGCTGCAGGCCTGTCCTCAGGCATACAGCTCACCATCAGAAGGACTTACAAGAGCTGTGAAGGACCAGCACCGGTGCTGTGCAGCTCCTCACTCACCTATGAGGCTCTTCTCGGGCGGCGGAGGGACGATGAACCCGTTCTGGGCGTGTTTCTCCGACAGCTTCTCATAGAGCCCCAGGAAGTCACTGAACCTCCTTTTGACCGAGAACTGCTTGCTCCTGAACATCGGCATGCTGGTCTGGGGAAGAGATGACACCTGGGTCACACTGCCCCAGGAAAGCCTGGCCCTGCCAGCTCTGCCTGCTGGCACCTCTGGGGTGAAGTGGGACAGAACCAGCTCTGCAAGACCCGAGCAGTGAACAGAGCAAGTTTTGGGGCCCAGGTTTTCCAGTTTCCCTCCCGGCTGGCTTCTCCTTGGAGCCAGCAGCAGCATAATGGCACTAAATAACGAGCAGCTGCTCCTGCAGCCACGGGCTTCTTAGTAAGCCCTGCCCACTGCCTAATCCCATCATCCCTGCTCCACACTGGAATAGGGACACACCCCTCAGGTCACCTAAAGACTAGAGGGGCCACCACTGCTTTGGACTGAGCTGGCAGAGAAGGAGTTAAGGATAGTAAGTCCTCTAGTCTCTTCTTCAGACCACAGGGTGCATGTAGCACAGCAGACATGGTACAGGCAGCTGGAGCAACTTTTCAGAGCAGGACTCCAAAGCACTCCAGCAGCTGCATTTCTCATGGAAACTAAGGGGAAGAGGTCCTGATGTGAATGCAACTACAGCAGCAGCTCTGCAGAGAGAGCTGAGCTCAGGTCAGCTCAATCTGATGCTGCTGCTGCTGGCACAGAACCTTCAACAGCAGCCCTGGGCTCAGGGAGTCTCCCAATGGATGTCACTCCTGCTGCTCCCTCCAATGCTGAGCATCCCTGTCAGCCAGGGCTGCAAAGAGGTAACTGGCTGTGAAAATAAAGCCTGTCTCCTTTCAGATGGATTCCAACCCTATTCCTCAGGCTAGGCTCATCCTTTGTGGATTTATAACTCTTGAATCCACAGAACAAGGCATTCAGGCCTCCTGTTTATTTACTTCACTGCTGGCTTGGCTAAGGACATACAGTCCAGCTGCCTTTAAGCATGGAAAAATAATGGAAAATTACACATAGAGGGGTTAGACATACCTGTGTTGATACTTTGTAGGCTACATAGGCGTTCATGCCATCCCCTACGGAAAACAGAAACGAGGTGTTGGGATCACAACAATAGCACTTTCCACTATTCCCTGAACACAATTTTCCTGCCTTGGTGATCCCGATTTTGGGTCTGAAGGAGCCCTGGATCTTCCTGCAAAATGAGAGGCAGCATCCCACTGCACAGCCCTGGACTCCTGCCCAGCAGCCACTTCCCAACCTGCTCATCCCTCCCCACACTTCCTAAGGGAGCCAGCACTGACAATCGGGCACTTGTTGTGCCAGCAGCCTCTGGGCTGGCTCCACACATCTGCTCAGACCCCAACAATTCGGAGGCTGTGGGGCACATGAAACAGTCTATTCACGGGATGCAAGTCAGGCTGGAATGGGACTGGATCCTGGAACACCGCAGGCAGTTTGCTCCAGCTCACACAGAAATCCCCTTGTTCACCTGGCAGTTCATCTGAAGGGCACCCTGCGAGCTCCAGTGCTACCCTTACAATAGGTCTGATTTACACCTCCCAGCTCCAGAGATCACAAGCCACGGAGTGGGAACAGGCTGCCACTCGTGAGGCTGCTCTGCTGGCTGGGGTCAGGTGTCACCTTGGGTTTTCTGCACCCCAGGAACTTCCACGTGGCTGGGCATGACACTCTGACACCTCTTTCAATAGACAGAAACTCTCCTGCTTCTCATTTTGAAGGCAGAGTTGCTTCCCTGGCAAGCCCAGCTTCCAGGGAATGTGCCAGAGCATGGAATAATGCACTTGGTTTCAGGTTAAGGGAATTTTGCCTACCCCATGCCAGCTCCACACTGGGCAGTGCTGCCTGGAGGTCATGCCAAGTTGGTCACCACTTGGTCAGGCACTAAGAATCCAAAAAAACCTAGCTCCAGGCTTTCCAGAACCTGCCTCTGCCTTGCTTGTTCTCACCCTGGGCTTTGTGCAGCATCATTTCTTTGAGATACCAGAGGAAGCCTTGGAGATGTTATTCAAGGATCAGGTTTGTGCTCAGAGACAGCCCAGAGACTGGAGCTGCCAAGCCTGGTTCCCCTAACCCTTCCAAGGTGCAGGACAGTAACTCACCAACTTTCTCTGGGTCACTCACTCCGACAGTCAGGTCAAATTTGTCCTCCTGCTCCTCTTCTTCCAGCTGTTTGGAGAAAGCACAAAGGGACAGCAAGTCAAAACCAGGGTTCAAACCCACCCCAAACCATTACAGTGAGTTTGTCCCCCTGTCAGGGCACCTCTTGCACCTCAGTCTGGCCAGGACCATTCTATAAAGCCTTCCAGCTCCTCATCGTGTCCAGGCAAGGATCCCAAACCGGGTTTGTCATTACCACCCCACCATCTGCCCAGACTTATGCACAAACTGCTCAGCCCCAAGATGAAACTGCAGAGCTCCAATTCACAGCTTGGACCCTCAGGACCAGCTCCACCACTATTATAGCTCTGGAAGCAATGTGGAGCTCCACACCAGCAGGAATGCCACCAGGCTGACCTGAGCCCCACTCCAGTCTCAGACTGACGGCCGGAGATACAAATCAGGGGCACTCAATAAGGCAATGACATCATTTAAGATTCACATTTACAACCGAGAACATGGACAGGTTCCTGACAAAGACAGTTTGAAACCCACAGGACAGTTTGGAAGAGCAATTCTCACCTCCTCATAGCTCTTTGAGAGGTTTCTAGAAGAACTTGCCACTATGTCTACTGAGGGCGAAGGATTGGATGCTTTGGCCACCTCCTTCTTCTGGTTGTTCTGAGTGTTGTCAAGGGACAGCTCCACAGTGGCATCTGTCAAAAGAAGTTTGCAAGGGTCAGCCTCCCTCTTGGGATTTCTGGAAAGGCAATTACAATATTCTCTGATTCACGGGATCTAGGAAATAACAATAGTCTCAATTAGCAAAGGAATCCATAGGGAGGACACCTGTAAGCACTGGGAAGAGCACAACAAAGCATCGTCACAGCAGTAAGGGCATTTCATCAATCCTGCTGGAGAACATTACTTTAATCCAATGAACTGCTTATTCCACAAGGAGCCAGGCATCACCTCTCGCTGATCACCTCCTTGCTGTGTGCTAGAGTAGCTGCACCCTGGAGCAGCTAAAGCCAAGGTGCATTTTACCTGCCACAAGGGCCAGCCTGGGAGAAAGGCTCCTTCCCAGGCTGCTTCTCCACCTGGAAGATGTAAAAACTTCCACCTCTTAGCAGAAGTGTTGAGAATCGACTCTCAGCCCATCATGCCAGGGCTGGGGAATGTCTGACCCTCCTCATTTTCCCCTGGTAAGGCAGGGTTGTGTTTCCTGTTCCTTGGGAACAGCCAGGGCTCTACTAGAGCCGCTTCCTCCACTAGCTTAGAGTCAGGAGAAGGTGGAGAAGGAAAACCCTTCAACTCTGAGGAGACATTCACCACCTCAGGGCTTAAGGCAACAAAAGCAACCCCCATTTTAATCCTCTTCAGCTCCCAAACAGTTAGTCCTGTGGCAGGATTATCTTAGAGACCTGGAGGAGGCTGCTCCGACCTTCCTGAACACAACACCACAGCAAGCAGACTCAAACATGTTTGAGATAAGGACTCAGGATCTGCTTTTGGTTATGGATATTTCAGGACTATTGCTTCAGGCCTGGAGCTGAGAGAGGCCCAGCACAGACAGACTCACCTGCAAAGAGGTCCTGATCATCCTGCTCCACATGAACCCCGTTCTCTTTGGAGGAGCTGCTCACAGGGAGAGGAGATTCTGCTTTCAGGGCCGGGGAGTTGCTCTGTGAGAAGATTCAAAGGTCAAAGACACAAGGCCATTTACACTGAGGGATGGAGGAACAAACATGTCACCTTTCCTTGTCACTCCACCCCGTGCCCTTCCACCCACCCTTCAGCAACGTCCTCTCCGCCACTTTTAAGGTCGCTAAGTGTCACACCAAACTCTGGAGCCAGTTTCCACCCAGCAAGGATCATCCTGGCTGCTGGAAGCAGGCTTGGGGACAAGGGGACAGCCCACCTGAGAGCTTTTATGCCAACCAGTCCTCTCCACCAGAAGACAGAGCTGTTCCAGCATTCCTGTTACAGACGCCTGCATCTCAAATCATCCCTCATTTTGCAGGCAGGCAGATACCCCAAGGAAAAAGGGGACAGCAAGTGCTATTCTGTAGCAGAGAACAAAACAGGTCTTTGATGGGCAGTAAATGGAGCTCTATCAGAGACTCTGAACCAGCAGCTCCTTGGCACTCTCTCCAGCAAGGAAGCACCATCAGATCCCGCCGCTCCTGAAGGAGCGAAGCCGTGCTGAGGCAGCTTTTCTTTGAGGTGGGCTCATGTGTTTGGGTGGTAAAAACAAAACAGCCATCAAAACACTCACTTGATGGCAAGAGCTCCTGTACTTTAGGATGTTTTCCTAGAGGAGGGACTGCTCCCAGCTTGGACCACAGCAGTCAAAGGCAGGAGCTATGTTTGTTAGTGATGGAGAGCAGGGAACAGAGCCCTCCCATGCCAAACATCCCCCAAGGCCCTTCAGACTGTGTCCAAGCCAACAAGAGGGCTGGTACCAGTGGTGACCTATCAGTAAAGGGCTCACACAGCTCCTCTGCTCCCCCAGGAAATCCTCAGGCTTGTAAAGAACCCCACTGTGCATGGACAAAGCGATTTTCTACTGCAACTGCTTCCCAGTTTGCCTTAAATCTACTTCCTCACACATGAAAGCACCACACCCTGTTCCTACTTCTCCATCTGCTGCTACAGAGGAGCTGTAGCCTCCTCAGATCAGCCATGACACCAGCCATGCCTGGGGCTGGATTCAGCACCCCACAACATCACAGAGGTCCCCCTGCACCAGCCTGACACTCACAGGGAAGCAGAACTTGTTTGGGAAGAGCTGATCCTCAGGGGCATCCCTAGGGCTGTGGTCACAGAGGGATCCAACCTCTGTCGACAGACAGGTGAGATCCAGCTCTGGTTCTACTCAGCTCTGACCCAAATGCTTCCTTGCTGGCGACACCCAGGTGCTGTTGAGCCACCTGAACATCAGCAGCCAGGTGGATCTGCCTTCCCCTGCTTCCCAGAAAGTGTTTTCCTAACGTTCAAGGGCAGAGACAAGCAAAGCCACCAGATCACGAGAACAGCCAAGCATTTGGTTATGGCAGCGGCTTCCACAACAAAACCAAACACCTGATAAGCTGCTGTGGGGCTCAGCAGCCTCCCCATCCAGCACAGGGATGTGTGATTCCTGGGAAATCCCACAGCACTCTGTGCTCTCCCCTCTTGATGGGCCACAAACCATCCATGCCACCTCCTACACCTCCCACTTCTTCACCAAAGAAAGGTCCTGAGAAGTCCCAGGCCACCTCCGTGACCTGGTGCCTGCCACAGGAACCAACACTTTCCTCTTGCAAGGCCCAGGGCTGAATTTTCCCAGGTTTCCAAACACAGGGCCCAGCTGCTGTTTTGCCCAGAGCAGTGTGAGTTTCACCCTCACAGGGTCACAACCCACCCACATTCCCCCAACTCCACCTTTTCCCCTGCTGCAAAGGGGAAACACAAGCAGGGCTCACAGACACCAGGCAGGAGCTGTACCAGGAGCAGGGCAGAGAGAGCTCCAGCTTCGTGCTGGTGGCAGGAGAAGCATGGCCAGGCCATTCCCAGCAGGTTCACTTGGTCATGGCCAAAGCCTCCTGCTTGAGGCCTGCCTAGGCTGGAAAACTGCAGAATCTTCCTGGAGAACTCCCTGCCAGACACCAAACTCCTCCTGATGCTGCCAGCTGGATCGGGCAGGCTGGAAAAAGTCTGGGTGAGGTGGGCAGAGGCTCCCGGAGCTCAAGGAATCCACCCCAAGCATTCCCAGCCTCCAGGCTGCTGGAAGAGCTTCCGTGGCCCCTCTGTCTGAGATCCTCGCTCCGTGAAGACGCTGATCCCAAGGACCAGAGGCCAGTGGCTGACTGGGGAAACTCAGCTGACTAGGATTCAGCGTAGGAAAGCACCTGGATGGTGTTTTAACTCCCCTCCTGCCTGCTGGTCACTGCCTGGGGCAAACCCGGAACAATGCCAGCCCATGTTAATGCCAACAGCCTTCAGCAACCTGGGCTTCCTGCAAGGGAGGCTGCTGGAAAGAAGGAAAGACCCTGACACCCTTCACACCTGCACTTCCAGCATGGATTTGTGCAGCAGCACCTGGCTGGCTGAACAAGTACCAGCAAACCCTCCGAGATCCTCCTGGCAGCCCAGCACAAGGCACTAGGTGAGCAGGGGACACTGGATGCCTCCTGGCATCGCACCCCCCTCACAATCCCAAACTGAAGGTACCATGCCAGCAACCTCCGGATGTTGAGGGGACCAGAGCTGATGATGCTGGCGGGGGGAGAGAAGGTAGATGGGGCTTCTCCCCCCCAGTGGAGCCTCAGAAGCTGCACAGCAAACAGGCTGAGCTGTGCCTGCTGCTGTAGGATGGTCGTGAGGGACCTTTAAGCGTCACCACCACCAGAGCAGGCTGCTCCCAGCCCCATCCAACCCGGCCTTAGGCAGTAGCGCTGCAGGAACGGAGAGGCTACAACCCCGGGGAAACGGCCGGGCACAGAGCCCTCCGCAACCCCACAGCCACGGGAGCCACTCTGTGACCCCCCACCCGGCCCCGCAGCCGGGGTTCCCCCTGACGGGACACGGGTGCAGAGGTATCGCCCCCCCGCCCCTTTATTCGGGCAGATTTAGGGGTGTTTCGCACTGTTTTCACCAAGCCCGGAGAATGCCCCGGGTAACCCCGGGCCCGGCCCCGCAGCGCCCCCGGGGCGGCGCGCCGCCCGCGGCCGCACTCCCGCTGCGGGTGAAGATGTCTTCGCCCTCCGAGTCGCTGTCAGGGGTCCCCGGCCCGCGCTGCTCGGGGAAGGGCGGCGGGCGGCGCTCGGCCGGAGAGGGCGAGCGGGACCCGCGGCCACCGCCCGACGCCATCGCCGCCGCTTCCGCCCGCGCTCGCCCCGCCGGAAGAGCCCGCCACGCCTTAACCCGCGGGGCGGGGCCTCAGCTGCGGGCCGGCTTCGGATTGGACAGTGTCTCCGCCCGCCCCGCCCCCGCCGGCAGCGACAGCCAATGAGCGCCGCGGATGGCGGGCGCCGCGTCGTCACCATGGAAACCGGGGGGTACCGGCCGTACCATGGCGCCGGCGGAGAGGGGAAGGCGTCCCCTCCGCCCCGGGAGAAGTGGGTGAGGCCAGGGCGCCGTGTCCCCTCAGCGCCCCGGCTGAGGCGGCTGCGGTCCCTCGGCAGGCCGGGCAGTGAACCCGTGGCGACCAGAACATCCTTCCCCTCCCGCAAAAAAACCATCCCAGGATGAGCCCTGTGACCTGATGGTGTCACAGGATGAGCACCGTACGCCCTGAAAACGTCTCAGGCTGAGCCGCGTAACCTGGAGATGTCCCAGCATAAACCCCATACAACCTCCAAGACATCCCAGAATGGGCCCTATAGCACCCTCCAGGCGCCGCAGGATGAGCCACATACCTGGAAGATGTCCCAGGACGACCAATATTCACCCCTAAGATGTTCCAGGATAAGTCCCAAATCTGACAACATCACAGGATGAACCCCATAAACCCACCAAGACATCCCAGGATGTGCCCTAAACCACTCAAGTCGTCCCAGGATGAATCATATACCCACCAAGATTTTGCAGGATGAGCCTCAGACGTTAAAAATGCCCAGAATGCACCCTATACCCCACCAAGACTACCCAGGATGAGACCCACACACCTCAAAACATCTCAAGTCCTATACCACCAAAAACATCCTGGGATAAGCCCCATACCCTGGAGGTAGACCAGGATGAGCCCTATAACCCCCCTAGAACATCCCAGGATGAGCTCTATACCCTGAAAATGCCCCAGGATGAACCCCATACACCTCCCAGAACACCTCCCAGGATGGGTGCCATACAACCACCAAAACGTTCCAGGAATGAGCTCCATAACTTCAAGACCTCCCAGGATGAGCTCCATACTCGCACAAGACATCCCAGGATGAGCTCCATAATCCCCAGGATAAGCCCTGTGCCACCCAAAATGTGCCACAGGATGAGCCCCATAACCCCCCAAAAGTCTCAGGCTGTCTCCTCCCAAGACATCCCAGGATGAGCCACATACCCACCCAAAACACCTCAGTATAAAACTCTGTACCCCTGAGACACCCCAAGATTAACTCCATACTACCCCTCAGACATCTCAGGATGAGCCCCATACACACTCCCCAAGACATCCCAGGATAAACTCTCTACCCCTCTCCAAGATATCCCAGGATGAGACACACACCTTGGAGGTGTTTCAGGATTAACCCTATACAACACACCCAAGACATCGTCCCTGGATGAGCTCCATACACCTCAAAACATCCCAGGATGAGTACCATACCCCCCCTTTCCCCACCAAGACAGCGACAGCCCACAGTCATGGGTCACCATCATCCCATGGGGCCAACAATCCTCTCAGGAGAGCACCAGGAGGAGCAGGGCAGGGCAGCAGGACAGGCAGAGCCAGATGAGACATCCTGGACTTCCACCAGCTCTGGATTAAAGGAGAACATCCAGATGCAGGTGAATGATCTGGAGGGGAGGGGGGGGTCCTTGACCTGCAAGACACACCTCAGGCTGCATTCATTCCTGCATGCTGTCCCATGGAGAGGGTCTGCTTTTCAAGGTGGGAAGCACTGGGTGCTGTGAGCCCCTTGGGCTCTGGGGGAGTAACAAAGAGGTGGGGGCTTCCTTCTTTTCCCTCAGCTGTCTCCTGTAAAGAAGCAGCAAAATCCAGCACAGATCTCCAACCTTCCACGCTAGAGAACTTGGTCTAGTTAACGTGTTTGCAGCCAGGTCACACTTCCATCCCTCATCCACGCTGGCTCCCAGGCAAGGAGCAAACAGAAAACAGAACACGGCTTATCCTTATCTGAAGGACTTGCCAGTGTCCTCCCCAATTCCTGCTATCAGTGAGCAGCTGCTAATTCCCTCCTGCCTGAAATTCTCCCTGGGATTTGTAACAGCAAGGTCTGCTCTTTCACTGGCAGGTGAGACCCCGTGCTGGAATCCTCCCAGATTCCCTCGGTGGGTTTGGAACGAGGGGCTCACTGCATGGGAAACCTGCCAGTGTCAATTTTTTGAAGAGGATGGCTAGGAATGAACACAGCTGCCCCAGAAAACTCCTTAAGGATAAAGTGTGGGGAGCATAATCATCCTTTAAGATGAGCAGGAGAAGATACAGCTGCCAGAAGGATGCGGAGGTCCTGCCAGCTGGACTTTGCACTCTAAAGCAGAGGAAACTGAGCTACCTTGATGAGCAGTGGAGATAAATCCCACCCAAGCCCTCACAGCTTTATTCCCTGTAAATTCTCCCTTTGGCCCCTGAAGGATGCCCTTTTAAAGGAATAGTTTCATCCACTCGGGGTTGGAGCTTGGGCAGTCTGAGGATGAGACAACTTTCTGCTGCAAACTTCAAACTTCTACACACCAGGCTTTGGGTGTCAGGTTTAGACCTCTGGATGGGTGGAGGTGGCCCAGTCCCAGCTGTCCCATAGGATTAGGGGAAATCCCACCATAAAACCAGGCAGGAGCTACAAAGATTTCCACAGTGGGAGCAGATATTGCACACACCCAGCCTCAGATACAAAAGTGAGGGTCAGCTTGGGGTAGTCATAATTGGTTAGAAAGATGCCTCAAGGTACTTCATTGTGACCACAGCTGGAAGGCTTCAGACTAAATAGCCTTTGGGAGCTCATCAGAGACAAGAAGTGCTTTATCACCCACCCACACGTGTTTAAGACCCCCTGACCATATCCTTCCCATGTGCAGCCAGATGCCTGCACAAATCTTTACTTCCCAGTCAGGACAAGCTCTGACTTACCTTCCCCAACACATCTCTCCTTTCCCAGCCCATTCCCCTCCCTGGGTGCTCAGGCATGTGGGGCCTCTGATCCCCTCTCTCCAAGCACTCTTCTCCTCCTCCATCCTCAGAGTATCCCTCCCTTCTTCTCCTTGACCTTTGCCAGATCCTCATCCCAGGCCAGGGGTCTCCCTGCCCAGCAATGCCCATAGGATTGCTGTGCACCCAACATAAGCTGCCCCCAAGGAGCCAGAGGAGCTCATTTACCACCTTTTTATTTCAAGCACTACACAGAATGTGCCATAGACAAAATTCCCCCCACCCCAGGTGCTCCCAGCGCCCCTGTGCCCCGCCTCAGCCCCCATCACTGCTGGGGAGGAGGCCAAAATAAGTTACACCCACACACCCCCGTGCTCCCAAGGCACTGGAACAGGGCGGCATCAGCCCCTCGGTGCCAGCCCTGCCACTGCCTGTGTCACCCAGAGTGCCCTGCACCAGGGTAAGTGTTCACTTCCAAAGCCACAGCATCGGGCCCTGCCTGTTCCCGGCGCCGCCGGCTGCAGACCCCGTGCCCAGCTCCCAGGGCTCAGCAGAACATGTCAGCCTCCGTGGGCAGCGGGGAGCACCTGCAGGGAAAGGATGAGGCTGCAGTACTGGATTGCTGATCTGTTCCAAAGAAGTGGGAGCAAAGGCAGCAGGATCAGCTCAGCCCAGTAGATACCTGGAGATAAATTCCAAGTAGGGGGATGGAAGCAGTGAGCCCCCAAGTGCTGTCTTGCTCCTCTCTCCCGGGGTATCCCCAGGAAAGGCAGGGCACCATTCCAGGCAGTACTCACTCAGCCATCTTGGCTGCCAGGTGGTAGACAGTCTGCTTGTCCAGGTAGCGGCAGAAGAGCAAGACAAGGTTGCTGGGCAAGAAGAGAGGCTCTGCCAGCGAGGCTGTGGGCAGCCGCGACAGCTCCTGGGACATCAGGTACACTGTGTCCGTCCTGGGGGGCACCAGCACAGGGGGTGAGCACCCCACAAGAGTGGTGACAGACCCCTCCCCAGCTCACACAGTCCCTCACCATGCCTCGAAGTCTCCTTTGCACGGCTTCAGGGGCACACGTGAGGACAGCAGCCTCTCTCCATGGCTCAGCAGGGAATAGAGCAAGGAGATGCCAAACTGCAGGAAAGCACCAGGAGTGTCACAGCCAGCAGCAGCGGCACCCCAGAGACACAATGAGGCTCAGGGCCACATACCTGGTTCTTCAAGGCCATGGTGAGGGGGAGCTCCGAAGACTCAGGTAGAGGCCGGGTCAGCTCCTGCAGGACCTCGATGAGTTTGCTGAAGGTCATCTCACCCACCACTTCATTCAGCGGGCTGTAGAGCAGTGGGAGAGACTGGGCAGGGCAGAGAGGAGAGCAGGAATCTGAGATCCTTTGACCTGTCACAGCCACAGCCCCATCCCAGCACTTGGGGGAGAGGGTCACTGCCACCAGGACTGCTGTTGACTGACTCCTGGAGACCTTCTCCTCCTCAAGGATGGGAAGAGGCTCCTGTCTCATGCTTAACCCCACAAGACAGGTCCCCCCCTCATTGCCCAGGGTGCCACCCATAGCAAGAACAGAGGAGGAAGGAGACAGCCCAGGCTATCCCTGCCCTGGCTGGAGGTGCTTGCCTCATCCAGCATGTCCTTCTTCATGAGGAAGGGCAGGTGGTAGATGATGGTCAGCAGGATCTTCTCCCTTTGCTCTTGGATCAGGTGGGGCAGCAGCCGGACCACAAGCTTCTTGCCCTTCCGCACACACAGCAGTTGCAGGAATTCATCTTCTGCCTCCCTGGGAACAAAGGCTCCATTGGCACAAATCCCAAGGGACCTGGTGGATCTCTGTCCCTCCAAAAGGACCTGTGTTAGCTCCACTGGAGGGCAAGGTTCCCAGGCAGGGTCAGCACATGCTACAGTGACACATGTAAGGAAGGACCCAACCCTGGTCATCAGCTCCCCTCTCCCCATGGCACAGACTCACTCTTCACTGCTGCAAGCCCTGATTTTTAAGGCTTGATAGATACTCTCCACTTTTTGGCTCTTCTGCTCCTGCCCATGGAGCTGTTGCTCCCCCAGGGCCAGGGACATTTTCTGTTGCACCTCCTCCACTTCTAGCAGCTGCAGAAAGAGCTGGAGAAACAACACAGGGTAAGAAAGAAGCTTGGAGCACCTTCTACCAACTGGCTATCCAGGACCCTGCCTAGGTAGATGACCCCTTAGAGAAATCCCTGGATGAAAACAGAACACCTGGACCATCCTGCCCTTCCCCAAATCACCACTCACCTTCTCGATCCTGTGGAGTGCCCGCAGCCGGTGGGTCCCTGCAGCCTTTGGGAGGGGAGAAAGGAAGGCACAAGGGTTACTGGGCCAGCTGCTCCCTGGGGATCAGAGGCGACTTCAGGACATGGGGAAACCATGGCCAGCTACAACTGGCCAGAGCCTGATGCCACCCCTTGGCCAGGAACGAGCTGCCACTGCTGAGGTGGCACCTCTTCCAACTGTGTGCCCCATCCCACTGCTCAGGGCAGCTCCTAAAGCAGCATTCCTGGCAATTCAGGGCCCCAACCAGCCCAGCTTCCCCTCTCACCTACCTCCTCCTCCACAAGGGCATGGTGCACAGCATCGATGGCCCGGCGAGGGCTGTAGCAGGTGGACACGGTGACCTGGCCCAGCGACCCGGCGATGCGCACCACTGCGGAAGAGGGGGAACACGGTGACACTGCATCCCAGAACTCCTCACCCAGCCCCTCCCACACACACCTGCCTCAGCCCCTCACCAGAGTCATAGGTCTCCACTTTTTGGATGAACGGTGTGACCAGCTTGGGGGGCTTGTTGCGCCTGCCCAGCAGCTCCTCCTCTGCCTGTTTGTGCTCCAGCCGGTGGTAGTAGGTCTGTAACAACAGGCAAAGCCAGGAGTCCCATCCACCAGTCCTGGGGGGTTTCCTCCAGCTCCCAAAGACCCACCCTGAGGGGAACGAGCCACAGGTGCTGCCAGCAAGAGCTCACCTGGTAGTAGTAGTCATCATCCATGTTCTCACTCTGCAGCTGCATCATCTCCACCTTGACAACCCAGTCCTTCTCCTTGGAAGTCATCAGCCCAGCATAAGGGTCCACTTTACGAGACCACAGCTTCTTGGGGGAGACACTGGCACAGGAGAAGACCTCAGCCCACTGTGACCACCCAGAGCCCCCCACCCCCACACCTCACAGACCCCCATACCTCTGCACCTGCCTGCCCTGCTGCTGCATCAGGATGCGCTGGTGCTGGGGGTGCAGCTGGGTCATGTGGCTGGGTGTGCTGCAGGGGACACCAGACAGGGGTCAAGGGGGGCTTTTGGGACACCCCCAGAGTCAGGTGACCCCCAGCTGTTTTGTAGGGCCCCTCTAGTCCCACCCCAACACCCCACTCCTGATACCTGAAGTTCAGCTGGCCCGTGGCTGAGGGGCTGAAGAAGAGAGCAGGGTCCAAAGAGGAGCACATGGGCCTGAAGTGCATGCCCAGGGGCCGTGGCAGGCTGCCCATGGTGGGAGACCCAGGCTGGAAAGGGGTCGGAGGTGCATACCCTGCTGTCTGAGAGGGAGAGAGGAGATCGAGGGTCTGAGCCTTCCCCTCTGAGCATCCCAGAGGGGTCAGCCAACTCTGTGCTGGCTTCTGGCTCCCGTTCCCCTGGCAAAGTGCTACCCCCCAGACAGTGCCACTCTCCCTGTCCCCTGCCACTCCAGGGCCACCTCAGTGGGGCCATGGCAGTGACTCAAAGCCCACCAAATTACCTGGTTGGGAGTGAAGAGAGGAGGAGGTCTACAAGGCGGTGAGAAGGGCCGAGGAGAGTGCGGAGACACCAGGGGTGCCTGCTGCAGAGCAGGAGACAGGAGGTGTCACTCAGACAAGCCAGTCCTCAAGGTTGCACCTCCAGGGAGGGGAGGCAGAGAAAGAAGGGACGCAAGAGTGCCCCCAAACCTGTTACCTGCTGGAGAAAGCACTGGGGGAAAGGCTTGGGGGATGTCAGTCTTAAGTCAGGGCACTTGAGCCGGGGAGAGCCCCCATAGCCCCTCTGCACAGAGGAACCAAGGAAGTCGAGGGCCACGTCGGTGGATGGTGGAGGTCTCTCCAGGACCTGGAGAATGGCTTTATCCTGCAGGGAGGAGGCAGCAGCAGGGCACAGCTGGGAACAGTTTAGTTCTCTCAGCAACAGCCAGCTCACTAAAACCTTTGGTCATTGCTCAACCAAGACCATGCACCAGCTGGGCTCCCACCCCTGGTAGTGTGGAGCAGCTGGGGACCCACAGGAACACCCAGCATGGGGGTTCCAGTCCCCCCAAATTCAACAACTTTGCCTTCAAACTGAGGCTCTGCTTTGGGTGGGCACCCACAGCCCTGGCACCCAAGACACATCTGTGCACCTCCAGAGCCACCTGGAGATGCCCCAGGTGTTGCAAATTCCCTGTGTGACCCTTGTCCTAGAGGAGTGGGGGGCCCTTAGCCACTCCCTGAAGGCCTGGCTGAGGGTACCCACCTCCAGCATGAGGTGGCGCGGGACACTGCCAGGGCAAGAGTCCCGTGCTGTGGGATCCATTACCAGCTGGAAAACAGGGAGATGTTGGCATAAGGCAAATGAACAGGAGGAGAAGGCAGGGGACACGACAGGAGCCTCTCAGCCTCATCATCAGATGGGTGGGGACATTTTTACCATGTCCTCCTTGCCAAACTCTCCCCAGCAAGTACCAATCCTGCTGTCCAACACCGCTGAGTCCTGGCTCTGCAAGGAAAGGGGAGTTAAAGGCCTGCCTTCCTGCTCCAGTGCCCTCTGTGGGGCAGGACCCACAGGCGTGGGGATAGAGGGGGGAGCAGCAGGAGCCCCTGTCCGCTCACACATCACCTCCAGCGTGGGTTTGCTCCTCACAGCTCTCATCACTGCTGGGTCTCCCAGTTCACTGGGCTCCTCAAAGCACTCCTGATCTTCCTCCTGTTCCTCAGTCCCCAGCTCCTCTACCTCTTCCTCCAACTGAGAGTTAACCTGCTCCACCTCCGGCTCTATCCCACTTTCCTCCTGGGGCTCTCCCAGCTCCTCAGCTGTTCTTCCAGCTGCCTCTGCCAGTGCTTTGGCCACCTCAGGGCTTATCTCCGGTAGCACCAGGAATTTTGAGGCATTCTCCCCTGTGGAGTCTCGGTCTTGGAGGGGGGGAAGCAGCGCACAGCAGGGTGGGTAAGTAGGCAGTGCCGACCAGGGTGTCTGCTCCCCATGGGTGCTGGCAGATCTCTCCAACACCAGGGCTCCCCTGAGGTCTTACCTAACCCAAAAGTCATCTCGTTGTACAGGTCGAGATCCTCATCCTCCTCAGCCATCTCTTCCAGCAGAAGCGCATCTTCCACCAGCAGGAAATCCTCGAGAATCTGGATTTGGAAGCAGCAGATTCCTCGCTAAGGGAGAGGCAACCCTAACATGCTCCCAAAGTTGGGGGGGGGGGGGGGGGGAAGTGCACCCAACCTCCCCCTCACTCTACTGGTGGTGCCAGGCAACCCCACAGGGCTCACAGCTGGAAAAGGGAAAAGCAGGAGCCAGCGGCACTGCCAGCGAGGACGGGACCCGCAAGCTCAGCGTACGAAAGCCGCCGGCACCAGCGAACGCCGGCACGGAACGGCACCGGCGCGGCTGGGCTGAGATACCATCGAGCGGCACGCGAGCACAAGGCAGGGAAGAGCATCCCACCAGCACCTCCAGGGCAGCGTCTACTCCGAGACCGACCGTTCCGGGGAGAGGCAGCCCCGGAGAACGAGCACCGCGGAGGGAACGGGACGCCGAGAGGCGGCAGCGGGCAGGGGGTAGCGGAGCAGGGCAGGCACTCACAATACGCTCGCCGCCCTCCGCCATCCCGCGGTACCACCACCACCGCCGCCGCCGCCTCCTCCTCCCGCTCACCCACCCTCCGTCCGTCCAGGGTCCCTCTACGGGGCCAAACTGCCCCCGCCGCCCCTTTTTATGGGCCGCCCCCACCGCCCCGGCATGCGCCTGCCGTACAGCATGGCGGCTCCCAGCTGTGTGCCGCGCTTGCGCACTCGCCTCGCCGTGCCCCCGCACGAGCAGCCCCCGGAGCCCAGGGAGGGCTGGGGATGAAGCGGTTCAGGGACCCCCACCTGCGGCTCTCGGAGCACAGAGCGCCCCAGCCCAGCTTTCCCCACTGGTGGCGTCGCTCCTTGACTGCCACGGTGTTCTCAGAGCTGGTATCCATCCTTCTGGGGAGTTATGGAAAACTGGTGGGATGTGGTCTAGTCGGGATTGAACATCCTGGTAGGTAACACCGGGCACAGGTGTGAACACTAACACCATGAATTTCTGCACCCCACAAAGCATAGCGGGTTGCCCTTATTCCCCCTGAATACCAGGAGCATCTTGGTCATGTTGCCCACTGCCAAATAATTCTCTCAATATTCTGCTAATAAAAGCAGGAATTGCCCCAATGTGGGAGATTTGGCTACTCTGACCAAATCATTGTGGCTTTCTATAAACATCACGTGGAAGAGTTGTGCTTCTCTTTACAGGGAAATTTTGACAGGTAGTGTGGGTTACAGTAGAGTCATTGCCAAGGATTCACATCCCAAAGGGCCCAGAAATGATCCATGTCCTGCCATCCTCTCCCCGAGCCGAGGGGAGTGTCCACTTGGGCAGAGCCAGATTCACCCGTGGGTCAGCTGGACCGGCGTGGTGACTCCTGATGTGGTGACCCTAATAATAACTCTAACACTGATGGAACACTCAGGGATTATTTCTGCCCAGAGCCCTGAGATCTCTGATAAGGCTCTGGTCACAGCTGCATCTGCTTATCTCACACTGAGAAAAACATTGCCTGTTTTCAGCTGCATGGCCGGCACTGCTCACTGGTTAGCCAGCAAACCCAGCAGGAACTGATAACAAGTGTTTTCAGGATTTTCCTTTGCTTGGCCTCTCCTGATTTACCTGCTGCCTTTGGGATGTTCTCCATACATGCTTTATTAATTTAATTTGTGTTTTAATGAGTTGCATTAAGAAAGCAGGTCCTAAAGAGATTTAGTGTTTCAGTACTTACACCACGCTGCTGTTTTCTAGCCACTAGTAGTAACTTTCTTTTCCCTTTATTTTCCTTTCAAGCAGCATTACTAGGACAGTGGCATTCCTAGCCTTGCTGGGCTTTGGTGCTCACAGTTCTTCTGGAGGAGGCACCAGAAAACCTGGTTCTTTTGTGTTAGAATTCTCATGTTTTAGGTCAGGGAGTCTGTGCTGTGCTCAAACAACAGGCAATTTCTCACCCCGCAGCTGCTGGAATGAGACATTGCACACAGGTTTTGAAAAGAGGGTCATAAAGGAACAGCTTGCCTCCACCATAGGCTGTTGGTGTAATACCGGCTCTGGACACAAAATCTTCTGCAAGAGGTGGCTTTTACCCCCATTTAGGTTGGAAAAGTTCTCTGTGATCATCAGGTCAAATCATTCCTCCAGCACTGCCAAGGCCACCACTAACCTATATTCCCAAGTGCCACATCCACAGCGCTTTTAAATCCCTTTAGGGATGGGCACTCCACCGCTGCCCTGGCAGTCTGTGGCAAGGCCGGACAGCCCCTTCAGAAAAGAAATTTTCTCTAAGATCCAACCTGACCCTTTCCTGGTGCTACTTGAAGCTGTTTCCTCTTGTCCTCTCCTTTGTTCCCTGGGAGCAGAGCACAACCCCACCTGGCTGCCCCCTCCTGTCAGGGAGCTGTGCAGAGCCGGAAGGTCCCCCCGAGCCTCCTTTTCTCCAGGCTGAGCTCCTTTCCCAGCTCCCTCAGC
>VZTR01021451.1:260250-271390 GCA_013400775.1 Chaetops frenatus | reverse complement strand
GCCTCTCCCGGCGCCCCTCAGGGCCGTTCCCGCCTCCCCCGGAGCCCCTCAGGGCCGCTCCCGCCGCCATGTTCCGCGGACAGCGCGCTTGGTTCTCGCAGAGCGTCAGCCCGGGCCGGCGGGGGCTCTGGGGTTAGGGGGTTCGGGGAGGCGAAGTCCAGGGTAGCCCCGGGGCACTGACCTGGCAGCAGTCCGGGGAGGGAATTGAGAGAGGCACAGCTGGAGGGGGATTCGGAGGGGAGCACATCGCCATCATTTCTCAGCAGGGCACAGCAGTAGGGACACAGCCTTGTCACCCCTCCGTGGGTCTGAGACCCACACAACAGGGCAAAGCATGAGTCTGTACCAGTCCATGGTACCTCCCCTCACACTGAGGAAAAGCCCCGAACAACCCTCAGGGGAGCAATGGGAGGTCCCACGGCCGTGGGGGAGCTACCACAGCTTCTACCTCAGGGCCCATCCCTGCAGCCCCACAAGCAGCTGTCTCCATCCCATGTCAGGCCGAGGTGGGAACCCCCTGGATGCCCACCCTCATCTCGCTCCCTGTCCCCTGCAGCAGACGGCGGCGGGACCATCGCCCACTGGCTGGACGCCGACTACCTCTTCAGCAGCGATGCCGCCCACCCCGACACCCGCAGGTGGGCAAAGGAGGCCCTGACCTATTTACTGGGAAGTATTTAATGGACGCTTGACATCCCGTAAAAATCAAGGAAGTGTTTTTAAAGTCGTGACACGCGTCTTGCCAGGATCTTGTTGCCTAGTGGGGTCAGGAAAACTCACACCCACGGGAAGGTGGACGGAGTAAGGAAAAAACATCCGTGTGTTAAGAGAGGCTTAACTGTGATATGAATTAAATTAAATTGTGCTGGTTTCTTGCTGGCTGTGAATTATCTGCTGGAAAATCAGCATCTGAAACGGAGGTGATACAATTCCCAAGGAAGGAACCTGGTGCTAAAAAGCTAGTGTGAATTAAAGCTAAAAGGAAGCACTGGGGTAAAAATGGATGGGAAAGGGCTGAGATGCTTAATATAAAAAAATAGAGAGCTATGGAATGTTAGTAACAATATAAGGAAAGTCTTCAGGGTCTTCCTCACTTCCTCAATATCAGTGAATATTTGTATTTATTCATTATTTAGTCATGTAAACATTTATGGGAAAGGAGGCTGCAATGTTTCTTTTAGGCTTTGCTAGGCGGGACTAAGCAGTTTCTTTTTAACACATCAGTGCTTAAAACTGGCTACGAATTTTGGAATCCTTTCAGCCACCTGCTCCAGCTAAGCAGGGGGAATTCCGATAAACACAGAATAACAACTTTTCTTCTGCAACAGTGCTAACATACCGGCCTGTTCCCCCAGGGGAAGTCTGGATAATTTTATATATATATATATATATTCAATGTATATAGTTAGATAGCTTCTTGTGAAAAAAGAAAAAATGTAATCATTATACACATCCTTAAACCCAGAAACCAAGGTTTAATTCCCCTCTAAGGAGGACAGTGAGGGCTGGAGCACCCCCCACTTCTTTGCTCAGCTGTGTGAGCAGGAATCAGTGTGGTGAAGGATAATTATAGAAAAATCCTGGCTTTGCCCTCCCCGAAGTAGTTCCACTTCAAGAGCAGAGTGGGACCATATAATCCCTAAAAATACGTTTACCCTGGTCCCCCCACCAGGCTGCCCCTGGGAGGTGCCAGCAGCCGGGACTGTAACAGGACGTGTTACAGTACAGGACTGGTAGAGTCTCACAGTTAGAAAATCACAGAAAATTGGGTGCTTTTGGCAAAACTATTAGAGGAGGTTTAACGACAACACCCCTCTAAATGTTTTGGTTTTGGTTTGCTTCCAGGTTCTCCTTTGGAAACCATCTCTCTTTCTCTCTAAATGTTTTGGTTTTGGTTTGCTTCCAGGTTCTCCTTTGGAAACCATCTCTCTCTCTCTCTCTCTCTTCCAGCATACACGAGAGCCTCAGTTACTTGGAGGGCAAAGCCACGGTCTTTCACTCCTGTTACCTCTCAGTGTGTGCGGGCACCGGCGCGGGAGAGAAGCCTTCAGTGGTTCTGGGCCACTTTGTCCTGCCCCCTGCCTGCGTGCAAGAAGGTCAGGCAGAAAAATCATCATCTGGGGATATTTTCCCAGGGAAATCCCCCATGAGTGCAGCCTTGGTGCAAACCAGAACTGACAGTCTGCAGGGAGGGACTATTCCTTCTGCTTGGGAGTGGCTCTTCCTTCCAGAGGGCAGAACATGATCCATCTATTATCAGAGAATGGCTTGACCTTGAACATTCCCAAGGATGGGGCACCCACAGCTGCTCTGGGAAACCTGTGCCAGACCTTTACCACCTTCACAGGGAAGAATTTCTTTCCAGTATCCCATCTAACCCTGCCCCTCTCAGTTTGAAGCCTTTCCCATGTGTCCTGTCCCTCCCTCCCTTGTCCCAAGTCCCTCTCCAGCTTTCCTGGAGCCCCTTTAGGTACTGGAGGGGGCTCTGAAGTCTCCCTGGAGCCTTCTCTTCTCCAGGTGAACACCCCCAGCTCTCCCAGCCTGGCTCCAGAGCAGAGGGGCTCCAGTCCTGGGAGCATCTCTGTGGCGTCCTCTGGACTCTCTCCAGCAGCTCCACATCCTCCTGCTGGAGGCCCCAGAGCTGAAGGAGCACTGCTGCTCCTGAGCGGGCCAGAGGGGCAGAATCCTCCCCTCACCTGCTGCCCACACTGTGGGACGAGCCCAGAACACGTGGCCGGGTCATATCCATGAGCTTCTCATCCACCAACACTCCCAAGTCCTTCTCAGGGCTGCCTTCAATCCATTTTCGTGCCCACCCCGAATTTGTGCTTGGGATTGCCCTGGCCCCGAGGCAGGACCTTGCATTTGGGCTTGTCCCCAGAGGCACCTGCAGGGCGTCACACTGGCAGCGACTGCCACGGTCCTGTTCTTTGATGCTCTCGCAGTCACTAGTTTTGGTGTTCTTGGCAGAAATCAGAAAGAAAATTGGCCGGTTTATCTGGGAGAAGGCAGATGCCCCTGAAGAACAGGTAAGATGAAAAATCTGTACTACACACGTGTGTGCTGAGGGACTAGCTTGCGCTGAGCAGGGAGCTTTCACAGGAATTCAGGGTGAAAAAGAGCATATCACCTTTGGGAAAAGGGGCAGGCAGCTCAGGAGGCACTTAAGGATGTCCTTAGGTTATGCAGAAAGAAGAAAATTAGGTGAAAGCTCAGTTAGAACTTGATCTGGCCACCTCTGTAAAGGATAATACTTTTATAAATACTTTATCAACAAAAGGAGGGCCAAGGAAAACCTCCATTCTTTATTGGAGTGTCCATCACCAAAGACAAGGAAGAGGCTGAGGTACGTAACACCTTGTTTGCCTCAGTCTTCAACACTAGGACCGGTTATATCAGGACAAACAGCCCCCTGAGCTGGTAGACAGGGACGGGGAGCAGAATGGACCCCCAGAAATCCAGGAGGAGGCAGTCAGTGACCTGCTGTGCCACTTGGATGCTCACGAGTCCATAGGCCTGGATGGGATCCATCCCAGAGTGATGAGGGAGCTGGAGGAAGAGCTTGCCAAGCCACTCTTCATCATTTATCATTAGTCCTGGCTCACTGGGGAGGTCCCAGATGATGGGGTAATCAAGGTGACAGCCATCCACAAGAAGGGCTGGAAGGAAGATCCAGAGAATTACAAGCCTATCAGTGTGACCTGTGGCAGGGAAGGTTATGGAGCAGATCACCTTGAGTGCCATCACATGGATGGAGAACCCAAGGGATCAGACCCAGCCAGCATGGGTTTAGGAGGGACAGGTCCTACCTGACCAACCTGATTTCCTTTCATGACGAGGGGACCTGCCTGGTGGCTGAAGGAAAAGCCTGTGGATATGCCTACCTGGGCATCAGCAAAGCCTTTGACACCATTTCCCACAACATCTCCTGGAAAACTGCAGCCCACAGCTTGGACAATTGGTGTCCGGTCACCAGTGTCCCCCAGGGATCAGTGTTGGGCCCAGTCCTATTCAATGTCTTTATTGATGATCTGAATGAGGGGATTGAGTCCACTGTTAGCATATACACAGATGGCACCAAGTTGAGTGGGAGTGTGGATCCATTGGAGGCTAGGAAGGCTCTGCTGAGGGACCCCCAGACAGGCTCAATCAATGGGCCAAGGTCATTTGTATGAGGGTCAACAAGGCCAAGGCCTGGGTCCTGCACTTTGGCCACAATAACCCCTGCAGAGCTACAGGCTGAGGTGAGTGGCTGGAAAGTGGCCCAGCAAGAAAGGTCCTGGGAGTGCTGATCAACAGCAGGTGAACATGAGCTCAGGTGGCCAAGAATGCCAGTGGCACCTGGCCCATGTCAGTAGTAATGTGGCCAGCAGGACCAGGAAGTGATTTTTCCCCAACTTCAATGCTGTGTCCAGTTCTGGACCCCTCAATTAAATTCAGGAAGGACATTTTGGTGCTGGAGCAGGTCCAAAGAAGGAAACAGAGCTGGGGAAGAGTCTGGAGCACCAGGAGTGGCTGAGGGAGCTGGTGGGGCTCAGCCTGGAGAAAAGGAGGCTCAGAGGGGACCTTCTGGCTCTGCACAACTCCCTGATAGGAAGGAGAGTGGAGCTGGGTGGGGGTCAGGCTCCCAGAGAACAAGGGACAGGGTGAGAGGACACTGCCTTAAGCTGCACCAGGAGAGGCTTAGGTTGCACATCAGAAATTCTTCACAGGAGGGATGATGGTGCATTGCAATGGGCTGCCCAGAGAGGTGGTGGAGTCCCCAGTCCTGAAGATGTTTAAGGAACGACTGGATGTGTCACTCAGGGCTCTGGTCTGGTTGAGAAGGTGGTGATTGGTTACTGGTTAGACTTGATGGTCTTTTCCAACCTAATTCTGATTCCTTTGTGTTTGCTGTGCTGTGTGTCCCTCCCAGCACGACATCCCAAGGAGGACAGCACTGGAAGGATTGTGTCCCTTGCCCAGACCTATCTAGTCCCCCAGCAGTGTGCTGTTCCAGGGATTCCAATTGCCACAGGCTGAGCTCAGCCCTTTGGTGCGTTTTCCTTCCCCATGTCACTGCCCACTCTCCTCTCAAAGCAACTTCCCAGCACTTTCAAAGCAGGAATGCCCTTAGATTTAACTCTATGATAAAGTTTTATGCTGAATTATGCTTACGAAATCATGAGCCCTAGAAATTCACGCACTTGGGAGTGTGTCCCAGGTGCTCTGCAGCTGACCCAGGGCGCACAACTGTAACTCACCCTTGCGCTGATATTCACAGCCCAACGAAAATCCGACAGAGGAACCTGAAGCGGCAAGAAATGGCTGCGAGGAAGAACCAGAGGTGCTAGACCTGGCTGAGAGGTATTTTCCTGCCTTGGGTGATGGGATTTGGATGCACCCCCAATTCCAAGCAATCCTAACACTCAGGAACTAACACAACGATTTTGTTCCCTCCCGATACAGCAGTGAAGAAACAGACTCTGAAGCAGCTGCCCAGGGAGAATTTCCATGCCGTGCCCTCCAGGAATACCCGATAAATAACATGGTGACAGGTAAAATACACCTGGAAAGGGCTGTGGATGGGGCAGATAAAGCAGGGACTCAGCAAGCCCATCTTCCCTCTGCAGGCTATGCCTCTGCACGAGACATGAAGAAATATGAGGGGGAGCTCCATGACTTCATCCCTGGCACCTCAGGCTATGCAGCATACTGGGTTCAAAGCAAATTCAGCATTTACTGCGAGAAGACCAAAATGAAGAGGAAACTGTAAGGAACAGGTGGCTGGAGCAGCAAAAAACCTTCAGTATAAGAGATACCAGATGATTTATAAATTATCATTAATATGATTAATTATTATGATTAATATATTATCATTAATTATCTGAGCTGCAGTCACAGCTCAGAGTGTTCAAGGTGTTATTTAAGAACTAGCTACTGTTATTGCAGTATTTGTTTAAGTAACTACTTAAACTAAACTTCACAACAATCATAAATACAGTAATTTCTCCCCAAAACCCAATTTTTTTTTTATTCTGGGGGCATGGTTTAAGCTGTGTTTAACAAGTTTAAGCAAGTTTTCCTTGGAGGGACACACCAAGGTTGGTCTCCTTACTTTCATTTAATCAAGGAATTTTAAGACCTTCCCCTTTCATTTAAGCACTTGAAAGTGACCAATAGGGTTATAAAAAACAACTTTTATTGTGGCACAGCCTGATCCCCAGGCTGTCCACTTGGAGGAAACACAGGCAAACCTAGGACAGGCTCCCACAAGCTCTAAGGAGCCACCGTGGTTGTCTTCTCTCACTGCCCCAAGGGCAGAAGAGCCTCTAAAATAACAGCTTTGCACCTCACGCTCCAAACTGCCAGGAAAGAATCCAAAAAGATGCTGGTACACATGAACGTGTTGAGTCCTCCGCATGCTCCTGTGCAGCACCCCGAGAACCCACCCTCCCCTCATCCCTTGGGTGTCTAAAGACCAGGCAGGCTGAGATGGTTCCCTCACATTTATTGGAAAAGCAACACACAGGGACAGACTCAGAGCGCTCCTCGGGGCGTCTTGAAGTTCATTCCCACTGTGGGCTGTGTCACCTGCAGGTTGGATAAGCTGCCAAAATCCTGGAAAATAGCATGGGAACAATGGGGTCAGACACAGGATCCTGCCCACCGACAAGCAAGTGGAAGCAAGTTCTTCCAGGAAGGTGTGGGAAGGTGCTGTGGCAGCACAAAGGGTGGATGCAGGTCTGCAAAGGGGAGATGATCCTGCTCTGGAGATTGACTCCTTGGCAAGGGAATCATCAGAATGGAAGGCAAGGAGCACGCACCCCCCCCAATGGTGGCAAAGGCCCCGTGCCTCTGCCCTCTCACAAGCCATCCATGAATTAATCCTCCCACAGGACCCAGGGTGGAGGGACCCGCCTCGACACCATCCAGCCACTCAGGGCAGCAGGAGCTGTGCCAGGGATACGCCAACAGCTGGGCAGGGAACAGTCGTGGGCACTCACCAGGAGCTTCAGCATTTCCTTGGTGTCCGGGTCCACTTCAATTATCTCCTGGTCAAGGGCAGAGACCTGGGGACAGAGGGGAGAGAAATGGTATGATTGATAGAGCCTCAAAACTGCCAGAGTGTCCCCACAGCCGCTCCGGTCTCATCCTGCCGCTGTGGGGAACAGTTCCAACAGCAGAGCCAGGAGCATCCTGATGGAACACAGCTTTCCTGACTGAACACTGCAAGGGGCCACAGGAAGTAGAGGGAAGAGCCTGTTTTATAGCAAATCCTTGGAAACCGTGGCCCAACCTGCTCCAGGCCAAGGGTGCCAAGAAGCTGGCACTGGGCCCTCAACTGCACCAGTCCTGGCAGTCACCAGTGACACTCACAGCTGCCTTGTGACACAAGTCCACCAACAAAGGCTGTCCCACCTCCAGGACCTGTGCTCTCCTGCTCTTTAATCCCAAAGAGAAACTTCCTCCAGCCCTCCCCAGATCACAAAACTCTACCTCCACAGGTTTCCTTCCCCAAGAACTACCTAACACCAGGATTTTTTGAAGAAACCACAAACAGTACAGGTTTGTGTGCTGCCACTGCACCAACAGCTGCAGCATGGACACTCCTTCCCTGCTTGGAGTCCCTTCCCTATAACCACACCTGGTACCAGCACAGAAACCAGCTGGGAAGATCTGGGAAAGGGGCAAGACATGCTGTGCCTGAAGGCTACAGGATTTAGGAGCATTGGGATCATATTGCTGGAACAAAAGAAGCCCTCCTGGACCACCTCACCCAGGTGACATCTTGACCCCATCCAAACAGAGGGTTAAGGCACGGGGGTTTCACCAAAACCCTCCCTCTGGAGATGCCAGCTGCAGGGCAGGTTTTCAGCCACTCTGAAATATCCTCCTGCCTCCCATCAAATTATTTTTTCCCGAATTTCAAGTTAGGAAAATCAAACCACGAGAAACCAGCTGTTCTTCCTATGTCCCAGGCAGCAGCTTTGGAGGGATCTACCTCAGACCCATTGATCCAAACCCTCCTCAGCTCCTCCTGGCTGCGAGTTTGTTTAAAGAAACTTGGGATCGTTTATGGAAATATGGCGAGGCACGACAGAGCAACGGGGAAGCTGGAGCCTCACCTCTGGGACGTAGTTGTCCCTCCTCTCCCTCTCCTCCTCCTGCAGTTTGATGGAGATGCCTCGGACGGGGCCCCTCTGAATTCGCTTCATCAGGTGGGTGACGTACCTGCGGGGACACGGGCGTGTCCTGGGCTTTCCCAGGGTTCATGTCACCCTTCCCCACACCCCAAACCCTGGAACCACAGCAGGCTGAGGACAGCTGCCACCACCTACCCTGACGATGTCCCACTACTGACCCCGGCATCATCCCACCACCTCCCATGGGATATCAGAGACAATGTGTCCGACAGCAACAGGGTTTGAGGGAGACAGAGACCCCCTCAAACACGGGAAAACTCTCGCACTCCTCTCCCTGCACTATCAATGACCCGGCCACGGGCGCGACCGTAATCACTTTCGAATGCAGGGCCCAGCAGGAACTCCCACGCCGTGCCCGAATCCCCCAGGACCTTACGATGCCCAAACCCCCAGGAACACCCCCAGCTGCCCAAAGCCCACCCGGGCCCCCGCGGTGCCCAAAGCCCACTCGGGGCCCGCAGTCCCTCACCCCGCGATCTTGTTGCGCAGCTTCTTGCTGGGGATGATGGCGATCTCCTCGCACACGCGCTTGTTGGTGTGGAAGTCATTCCCCAGGCGCGTGTAGTACTTCTCAATGATCACCCGCGCCGCTTTCTTCACCGTCTTCGTCCGAACGCGTCCCTAAGGCGNCCGCCCCTCGGCCCCGGTCCCCTGCGGTCGCCCCCGCCGCTGTCCGCCGCAGGGGCGCGGGGCCGCCCTAGGATGGCGGCGGATGGCAGGACCCGGACCCACCATGTCGGCGGCAGCCACGGAAAGAGAGCGGAGGATGGCGGGAGGCGCCGGAAGGCCGCGCCGCCTAGCGCGCCCCCTGGCGGCTCGGAGGGTCCCAGCGGAGGCGAAGGGGGCAAGGCCCGGCCCCACATCCTGAGGGCTCCGCACGGCCCCGCGCCCCGGCAGCGCAGGACGGAGCGGCCCTGGAGGAGAACGTGAGGGACCAGTGCTGCCAGGGGCACCAGCCACTCCCACACCTGGCCCTGAGAGAGGACACTGAGCACCCGCAAACTCACACCACCCAGCCCCAAAGGAGGAGGGCTGACCATAACAGGGGCTGCCGCAGAGTTACCACTGTGGGACGTGGAAGGAACACAAAGCCTTCCCTGCTCCGAGGGCATGGGGCACGCAAGGTGTCCACTGTGGCAGCCCAAGTCCAACTCAGCCTTCCCCAGCCCCACAGAGAGGAGCCCTGGGGGTCCCTCTCCCCTCACAGCCCTGCAAGATGTCACCCCCCCTCCACTGCCACAGTGGGAGGACACAGGGCAACACAGGCCCCCCCCAATCAGCCTCATTAACTTCTCGTTGCAATTAGGGGAGCTCCACCTGGAGCCTAGGGGCCCACAGGGATGTGGGATCTAAAAATGCATTGCCCAGCAGATCGAGCTCCCTTCCCAATTGTGTCACCCACCTCCAGCATCCACAATTCATAGCTCCATCCATCCCTCCCTCCCGCCCCCTGCTAACCACATCCATACCTTCCCCCACCTCCAGGAACTGACGCCACAGCCCTCCGAGATGAAGAGATTCCCCCGACGAAGCACACAAGGCACAGGAAAGTTGGATTTTTTTTTTTGCTGCAACGTGTTTATTATGTGCCAAAAACTACACCACAGCTTACTCCACACGTCTGTAGGAGAGTGCAGTCTTGCCTGCATATACTACAATGAGGTAGAGACTTCACACACAGCTTCACAAAACCCCACAAAGAGCAGCTGGGATATGCAACAATGCAACATCAGCTCAGCAGGAAAGAAAAAAAAAAAATCATAGTAAAGAGGGAGAAATTATGACACTGGTTCTTTGGCACACAGCTTCCAATAGAGGGGAAAGTAACAAAATAATAATGATCAGCATAATTAAGGTCTCAAATCCCAGCAGCAGCATTTCAGTCGACTGCACTGATACTCCAAACATCTCGGGAAGGAAAGGAAAATTACTTGTCCCCTCTAAGAGAAAGGGCTCCCAGGAACCTTCATCGTCCACCAAAACGCAGCCCTTTTTTAGCTTGTTACAAAAAAAAAGGTAAGTCCTGTGACTTTGTGTGATTAAAAACCTCTATCAACCCCCCATAAGTGCAACTTAAAAAAGTGCAACAAACTATTTAAAACTATATACAGCAGCTCAGAGATCCTCATCCGCTCCAGTTTCAAATCCAAAAACAAAAACAAAGCCCGGCCTATCCCGTTGCAAACCCCTGGATTTACAACGTCCTGCCAGCAGCCCCCAGACACAAATTGCAATAATGTTAAAAGCTGCCAGGAAAAGAAAAAAATCTCTCGTTTCAAACGACTTAAAAACTGTTTTTAAGAGTGTAAAAAGGAACTCGTAAAAACCCTCGAGCGTAAAATATGAAATATGATTTGGTTTAAATGAAGAGCAAAGTCTCCTTGTTGTTACAGTAAAAAACGCCAGCTGAACACCCAGGTCACACCATCCAGGTGGGGGTAAATGAATGGAAAGGCACTGTATGGCAACGGCAAAACAATGACCAATGAGACCTGCGCTCTCTCCACCAGTATTGCAAGGAATGTAAAAAAGCGCCTTTAAAAAATAAAAAAACCAGTGCAGAGGCGCCTGTGGCAACGCCTCCACGACACGTGGCCCTTGGTTGGTTGGGTTTATTCATTTTCAATTTTTGCTTCTTGTCAGCAAACCAGGAACCAAAGTCTGGGAACTGCAGAATGGCTTGAGGGGCCCTCCCCCCCCCCTCAAAACACCCCAAACAAACCCCAACAAAACTCACTGTGCATTAGTGCAGAAACAAAAAGACCAGCAAGTGCAAACATGAATGTAAGATTTTTTTGTTTTTTGTTGGTTTTTTTTTTTGTTTGTTTGNACCTCCATGGAGTGCTGCCAGTGCCAGCACGAGCGGCAGAAGTACTTGAAGCAGATCTGCGGGCAGAGCACAGGGGCAACACTGTCTCCAGCAGCAAAGGGACACCAGCAGAGCCACTCCTCCC
>VZTR01021451.1:222746-259736 GCA_013400775.1 Chaetops frenatus | reverse complement strand
CTCCACCAGCAAAGGGACCCCCGCAGAGCCCCTCCTCCCCCCCCTTCCCTCCCTGCCTGTTTTCGAAGACTCCCGCCAGCAAAGTGGGTACAGGGGTTGGAGAGAGGGAATGCCAGTGATGCTGTGGAGGCGGGGGGCCTGTTGTGCTCAGCTTCCATCTTTTGAAGAGGTTTGAAAATCAGGGCCTGGGCACTGGGGCACCAGGGCTCCCATCACTCCCACAGCATTCCTTCCCCCCTGCTCATACCCCATCTTAGCTCTGCAGGAAGCTGCCAGACCCCAGCCAAGCTCCTTTGCCTGCAGCGAGGTGATGTCAGCCAGAGTTCCCTGTACCTCAGCCAGCCCCAGAGGGATGCACCCTGATCCCAGCTCATCACAGCTCACACAGCAGCAGCCTCCCCTCCCTGCCTCAGGGGTACCAGTCCATCCCACACTAGGTCCCAGTGCTGGCACAGCACCAGTGAACTGCAGCATCCCTGGCTCAAAACAGGGTGGACATGGCCTGCCTGAGCCTCCTGGCAAGTACCAGAGTTGCCCTTCCCAGGAAGGCTGCACCTCCTCCAAAACAAGGCCACCCTCCCAGCTGGGCCCCATCTTGTCCATTGGGGCAGAGCCAGTGGATATATCCCCAAAACCCAGCAGCAGGGCCTGCTCCTCCTCGAGGAAACTCCTTATCACAGGTTGCAGGAGAACCGGCCTTACCTGGTCTCTGCAGAAGAATGGGCCAGGCTGGGCATTGCACACTTGGCACATGGAGTCCTCCAGGTACGGGTCGATCTGAACCTGCAGGAGAACCAGGCAGTGGGCATGGAGCAGCACCAGGTTGACTGCCCTCTCCCTGGCTACCTCAAATCCACCCCTGGCAGCACCCCTGGGGCTGGCAGAGCAGCAGCCCCACTGTCCTCTGCTTGAGCAGGTGTATGGGGCAGGCTCCATGAGCACTGGTGCTCCCAGCAGTACCACCCATCACACAGACCCACTCACCTTCTTGGTAAACTTGGTGGTTTTGATCTCCACGAATGCAGCAGTCACAGCCTTCAGGTAACTGCGCTGGTTGTTGAAGGTGACACGGCCCGACCCTGGAATGAGCCAGACCACAACTGTTAGAGAGGAACAGCAGGGATTGAGAGGGAACCACTGCCAGCAAGCCCCACCCCTTCCCCAGCACCGCTCAAACAGGAAAACAGCTTGGACAGGGAGATGGTATCCAGGGCCTGGGGGCTCTTCCTGCCTCCTTTGCCAGGCACACATTCCCAGGAGCAGCAGGAGTGCTCCACGTTACACCTCAAATACACTGGTGCTGAGACAGCTCAGCAGCTTTTATTCCCAACCTCCTCCCCCTCACCCCAAAGCCTTGTGTTTTGCAGCCTCATTGCCAGTCAGCAGCATTCTGGCACCACTTGCCTCTAAGCCAGGGTCTGTTAAGCTCCAGGACTGACACACCCCTACAGCTCAGCCACAGCACAAAGTGCCACTCTAAACCCACCCCTTCCCCTCTCAAAGCATCAAACAGGACACAGGCAGGAGGGCCTGGATCCAGTTTGGGGTTACAGGAGATGCCCTCAATCAGCACAACCAACCAGGGCACAACTTAGTTACCAAAACTGAGCTCTGATTGCCGTGACTTTAGGACAGCTACAGGGGTGGAAGTACCACTGAGCTGCTGGGAGATGGAGCCTAGTTGGAGCAACCTGGGCCCTGCATGAACCTCAGGAGGTTGGGGTCATGCACTAGGATCTCACAGGGCTCACAGGGAGGTTCTGCAACACCTTATCTACAGTCACACTGAGAATTTATTTTAAAGTGTCATACTCCCATTCCCAACCTCCTTGAGACTGTCCCCCCCTAAAGGCACTTCAGGGGCTTTGCAGTATCACATGCATCTCCTAAACCTGAGCCCTGCCCAGAAAAGCCTGACTGCTATCCAAGGACAGTGACAAGCAGTGACAGCTCTGCACTGTTACTGCCTGGCAACACCAGGAGATCCATGGTCTCTCCAAATTTCTGACTTGCTGCAGCCTGAACCTGGAAAGCTGGTCCTCAGGCACAGGCTGCAGGGTTTTTACAACAGACCAGCCACCTCAGTGCTGTCCCCTGGCTCATGAGGCCTCCATGGAGGTACACATGTCATGACACACCATGTTTCAGCTCTGGTGACAAAAGCCCAAGAGTGGGTTAAGACCCACAGCTGTCTCTGCCCTGGGAATGGAAAAGCAGCTACAGCAGCATCCAACAATCATTAACAGCTCTGAACAAGGACAGAAAAACCTTCAGCAATGCCTAAAGGGATATTCAAAACTTTCAGCTGCTCTGGAATGATCCAGCACCTTCCAATTCCCAGGCACATCAGCTCTATCAGCCCTCCCCAAGGCTGGTCTTACCTCCCCCCCCAGGGCTAGGAGATAAAAAGCACAGACTATAGAAGAGGCTGGACAGCATCTGCTCCCCAAGCCTGGCACCTGGGCAGTCTTCCAACAGAAGGGCAAGCCAAGGGCACCCCTGCAGCCTCCTCAGAGCACGGCAGGAGCGACGACCAATCCCAGTGGCAATCATCACTTACCTATGGGATACTTGTGCTTGTCAGTGTCGATGCCAGCGTAGACCACCCCTCCAAACAGGTCGTACATGACGGCTGCCAGGGCCTCTGCGTTCAGCATCCCATGCAGGGCCCCCACAAACACCGTCTTGCTGGGGTCCAGCCGCTGGGAGGGGCTGCGCACGAAGTTGCTGTCAGCCAGCACCCACGGGATCACCTGCACCTGCAATCAGGAGCACCCCTGAACCTCAGACTTCACCCTGAGCTGAAAATGTCACTTGTTATCTATTGCTGCTCAGGGTTCACATCCATCTAGAGCTCCAGACACCTCCAGAGAACTCACAAAGGGACAAAACCAACTCTGCTTCCAGACAAACTGGAACCCAAGGCCAGCAAAGGACCCCAAGTCCCTTGGGGGTGGCAGCCAGAGGACAATCCACATCCCTCCACCTGTATTTATGGCCCAGTCAGGTACTTCCCAGCACAGAAGCCTAATGTTGGAGCAGACCACTGGAATAATTACCCACTGCCAGCTCCATCAGGAGCTCCCACCTGCTCTGCAGCAGATAGAGGGCTCTGGAGAGAAGCTTCTGGCAGAACTAAATCACTGACTACAGAAGCACTGCCAATTGCCAGACACCAGGAGAGCTGTCTGGAGCACAATTAGCTTGTGCCTGTCTAGAATAAGAGCTCCATCTCCATCTTGTAACTCCCCAAATTCAGGCAGTTGACTCTGATCTGAGGTTCCCCCTTTCCCAAAAGCCCAAGCAGAATGTCTGGCAGCCCCAGCACCTCCCAAAGCACAGGTCACTCAGTCAAGGCCACACTGGGGAGCAGCCTGGGATCCAAAATATCTGCCTGCTGAGCGTGAAAGTCACTTGTTCTGCAAGCAGAGGAGGCCTGACAAAGCACCTGAGGGATCCCAGTCTGCTTCTGCAAGCAAAGGTGTGATGGAAGCAGCACAGAGCAGTCAAATCCCTGCTTCCATACTCCATCCCAGCTAACTGCAGCCTGAAGGCAGGGTCTGCCACCAACCCAGGAGCTCCGGGTTGGTTTGACATAAAGCTGTTTTGAAGAACACAAATACTGAGCTGACAAATCCTTATACCACAGGCACAAAGCAGTCAAAGCCAGCCAGGAGCCAGCATGCCTTCGGCTGCTCTCCCAGTCCTGCTCTCCTTTCCTCCAGCGATCTCCCTCTGCATTCCCTGCTCTCCCAGCTCTGCTCACCTCTTTGCAGCGCATCCTGCGGCTGGACATCTTGAAGTAGTACTCACTGAGCCCATCAGGGCTCAGCAGGTCCTGGGAACACGCCTGCAGCAGCGCACGCACAGACTTCTCCGACTCAAACACCAGGTAGACATATCCTTTGGAGGGGAAGGGAAAGAAGCAGCTGTTAGAGCTCTTGTGGAGGAGGAAAAGACCATCCCAAGTTTGCAGACATTCCTCAAAAGTCACTCTCGAATGCCACCTGAAGTATCTGTGTGGTAGCTCTTGCTGCTGCTTGTGTATAAGCCAATCTGGGAAGAGCCCAAACCCAAGCACAGCACGAGGGCCACGTGGGCTACTGTCCATCATCCACAAACCACACCTGGACAAGCCAGGTGGGCACCACCAGCCTGGCCACAGTGAGGTTGGCAGGAAAATAGACCTTGCTTCGTATTAAGGATGGCCTGGCCAGGGTTTTAAAGTCCTTTCCACGGATGCCAGTGCTCTACCTCACATTGCTCTGGTAACTGAGGCCCATCAGGCACCATGGGACCTCCAAACCAGCCACTTCCTACCCTGTAACTAATTCCTGCTTACACAACACGTCAGCCCAGCTACACATGCTGGCAGTGGGACAAGCAGCTCTTCTGGAGTCACAGCCCTACATGGGGCTCCAGAAACACCCAGAGAGGGTTCTTCCAGCCCACAGTACTGTCCAACCCTGCTATGGAGGACACTGGGTTTGGGGTGCCAGTGCTCTTTTGGGGTGCCAGTGCTCTGCAGCCCAGGTGCAGACCCAAGTGAGGGCAGGACATTACCCCAGGTGCTCTGTACCATCCAGTCACCAGCATGCAGCTGTACCATCCCAGCATCCGTGCTGTAACATAGCATGGGAAAAAAGTAACCCTACCGTGTTCGCTATTACCTTTAGGCATATTACCTTTGGGAGGACAGCGTGGGTGTTTGCCATCCTTACCAGGCCACTCCACACTCAGGGAGCCAAAAACACGGAAAGTGTTGATCAGCCCAGCTACAGACAGAAGGAGAGAGGTCAGTGTCCCTCACTAAAAGCTCCATCCTGCACCCTCCCAAAGTCAACAGCCAAGGCCTTGGGATGGGGCCTCACCTTCCAGGGGCTGCTCACCTTCTGTAATGTCCCATGGGACTCCTCCCAGGAACACTTTGCAGGAGTAGACAGGGTTCTTGTAGTTTCGGGGAGGCAGCTGCCCGCTCCAGGTGCAGGTTGCTTCATTCACAGCTTGGAGAAGACATCAGTAACAACTCACTACAGGATCATTCCCTTCCCACTCCCCTACAGGTCCTACCCATATTGCCTAACTACAGGCTGAGCAGAGCTGCACAGCCACAGGCAGCTGCCCAGACCCACCTGTTCCCTCAGCAGGTAAAGCCAGAGCCAGGCTTGAGCCTGGAGCAAACTCCAGGGTCTGCATAGAGGCCACCTGCCCTCCCCCCAGGTGTGGGACCATCCCCTGGACTCACCTGCCGCCTGCCGATGAAGCCGGGCTTCTCTTTCAATACTGAAGGGGTCTTCCGGAGAGTCCAGAAGATCCCAGGAAGGCCACGCAGATGCTCCAGGCCATCTTTTCGATGCACTGGCTGGGGAGGAGGTTACTGCAGCCAGGGCAGCTTGATCTTGATCCAGCTGGGATCCCACTCCCATCTTCAAGGGGTCTCTTGACACCCCACTGAGAGGCAAGAAGGGCAGAGGAGGGGATATGCGAAGGCTTGACTGCAAGAGAAAGGCCACGTTGAAATCCAGCTCTGAGTAAGAGCACGTAGTGCCAGGGGTGAGGCATCACACTGGGGCCCTGCCCTTGCCCATAGCAGGAGAGGGAGCTCTCAGGGATCTCCTGAGACCCTCTGAGGCCTGGCAGAGGCAGGAAAGCAGCCACCCCAACACACCCTGGCACCCTGGGAAAGCCCTGGGCAATTCCCCACTGAACCCCATGCCCATGACCAGCAGCAGGGATCATTAAACAGGACGCACTTCACAGACCACCAAGCCAACAGTTACCCCTGGCAGCACAGCCTCAAGAACAGTGTCACCCCTGGGGAGCACCAGCCACCCCAGAAGGAGCCTCAGGCTCTGTGCTGTGCCTGCAGTGGGCAGGGCTTGTTGGAAGTGCCCATGGGCTCTGCAGGCACCAGCTGGATCTCATCCTCACAGAACAGCTCCCGGGCTGCCTGACCAGGGAGTGGGCACCATGGACCACAGCCCCTGCCAGGGCAGGAGGAGGGAAAGCTCAGATTAAGGGAACAGCAGGGAGGCAAGATGCTGCACAGCTCAGTGCCAGCTGTGCTGCAGATCTGTCCCCGTGCTGCCACGGCAGCCGCCCACGCCAGGGCCCTGCTGGGAGTCTTGCCCTTCACAAACAAGGCCAGCACAGAGCCCTGTGCCCTGCACCGCCTGCCACCATCACAGCCTGGGTACTGCAGTCACTTAGCACATCCTCATTCTCCAGGGGGGATCACAGCAGAATCAACCCCGCATCCAGTCAGCTCTGTCTTTCACACCCACCCCAGCACAGGGGCCAAGGCCACGGCCAGACCACAGCAGAGCCTGGAGCAGCTCCTGGCTTTATCCTCCTGTGCCAAGGCCAGGCCATGCAGCAGCATCCCAGGGCTGGCTGGAGCCAGGCTGTCCTGCTGGCACCCAGAGCTGCCACTTGCACCCACCACAGACCCATCAGAGCAGACTAGGGCAGACAGACAGACACTTGCTCCCTGCCTTCCAAATTTAGCTGTGCTTTAGGGAACAGGAGCAGGCTAGACCCAGTTTGCTCTAGAAGAAACCGCCCTGAGATGGAGAAGTGCAGTCAGCAAATGCTAAGAGCAATGAAAGGCAAGGACAGGAAGCTCCTAAGAAGTCCAGGCTGGATCAGCCACCTCCCTCCTGGGATCAGGGGCACAGACGCCCTGCTGCAACACACTAGCTCAAGCACTCAAGATCCCTCTGGGAGCTACTATAACCCAGTAGGGGTGCAAGCACCGACTCAAAAGGCCAAAATATTAGCTTAGGAAAAAGAAATATGAGAATACTGCTGGCTTGTGCTGAAGGACTGCATGAGCAGCCTTTCTCCCAAACCCTGGGCTGCGCCAGTGTGTGCACAACAGCTCCTCCCAGCATCCCCTCCCGTTCCTGAGCGGGCAGGGCTTTGGCTGGCAGTTCCACTCAGCTACCTTGTGCTCCCCAAAAACACAGCAAGACCCCAGGACCCAAACTTACAATCAAGTCTGAGAGGTGGTCAGAACCAGAGCTGAACCCACTGGTGTCCGAGTCCGAGGGGCTGCTGGAGCGAGAGTCCAGGAGGGAGCGGGAGTTCCTCAGCGACGGCGTGGAAAACTTTTCTGGCAGGTCTGAACCAATGGGGTCTAAAGGCAGAAAACCAAGCGGGGGCTTCCCCAGGACGTTCCCGAGAGGGTTACTCAGCATGCTGAGAACTGCAACAGAGAGAGACAGAGTCTGTCAGGGCTGCAGCACAACACTGCTCCTTCCTCCCAGCTCCTGTGGCCCAGGAGGCCACCAGGCTCCTGTCGGCCCACAGATGGCACCTCTGGTGTTTGCTATCACCTGGGCCATGGTGCTGCACAGAACCTGCAGCAGCCTGGTGGGGCTGACAAACATGAAGGTGGGTTATGAGACAGATTGGCCAGGAGAACCCACTCTCCACCTGGGAGAAGCTCAGAGACCCTGCATCCCAGATCAAGGACCTCAGAAGTGCTTGGGGACAGAGCCCTTTGCCCAGCCCATGCCATTTCCCTGCCACTTGTCCTGGAGCAAGCTGAGGCCCAGTGGTGGCAGCTCCCCAGAGATGAGGGCATGCACCAGTTGCAGGCACAGCTGGCCCACCAGCAGGAATTTTCAGGCTCACATCATCCCTGCCCTGTGGGCAGCCAGGAAGGTGGCAGCCTGGGCTGCTGACAGAGAGGCTTCGCTGTCCCTGGTGTGTGTTCACTGCAAGTCTGTCTGGTCAGGCCTCTGTCCCAGAGCCTGCAGACAAGGATGTGTCAGACTGCTTCCCTCACACTGCAGGTTTTCCTCCCACTGAGGAAAATCCAGGAAAATGCCTCCCTACAAAGAGATCTGCTTCTGAGCAGAGGACCAGGCCATCCAAAGGTCATAAAGTCACATCCTGGGTCAGTCATGTGGGGGCAGCTGCCACCCACAAGGAGAGGGAACATAGGGCAGGGATCCCACAGGGGCACAACACAAGCCAGTCTATTCAAAAGGAGCAAGTCTCAGCAAGCTGAATGCGTCCCCAAACCAGTGAAAAGCCCAAAGCATTCAGAAACGGTTTTAATTATTCACAGGCTGCAAAACAAGGCAGCTTGCCCTGAAGCTTTCAGTTTTCAGTAAAACAAATCTGGGATCTACTTGAGATCCTCCAAGCCCCACCTGATCTCAGGAAGCTGAGCCACAAGGTTTCAACTCAGATTTTCTGCAGCTCCTATGCAGATGAGGATTAATAAACCAAACCACCAGCCAAACCAGGAGAGTGACAACAGCATCATGCTCAAGAGCACTATGGTCAGACACTAGGACAGCATGGTGTCAGTGCCACAGAGAGCTGCTGAGCACAACTGAGGCGAGATGCTGGGATGTACCTGCCCCAAGCTGCATTATCCAATGGCACACCTGCCACGAAGCTGGCATCTCCAACCCCACATTTGGGGGAAAACCTCATCACACCAACAGTGACTCCACACAGGTGCAGGTGGGTCCTTTACTTGAAGCATTTCCCTGAACTCAAGACAGAGCCCTCAGTAACAGTCACAACATCTTCCCACATTTGCACAGCCTTATCCCTGCAAGACTCCCCTATTTTGGCTACATCATGGGACTACAAACCCACCTCTGACCACACTCAGAAAGGGACCTGCCGCCCTTCGTTCTCCCTGACAGGCAGCACCTGTGTTCACACCCAGCCTTGTAGCAACAGGAAAATACCGGCCAGCCCAGCAGTCCTTACCTGGGCAGAGCCTGGGCAGCAGCAGCCCCGGGACCGAGGGAATGTGGCACAGCCGGGGAGGAGATGCTCCCTCCTAGCCACAGCTCTGAGCAGGGCACAGCATCTCCCAGCCCCGGCGAGCCGCACTCGCTGCTCTGCCGACTTCTCTGAAGCCACGTGACGCGTTTAAAAATACAGCCGGCTTTTTGTTCTGGGGAGACAGCTGAATCTGTCCAACAGGCTCCAAAATCTGATTAGTCACTAAACAGCACAAGAGGCAAAGCAAAAGCAGCTGATCCCACAGCCCAAGCCTTGCTGCCAACAAATGCTCCCGCGCTGACACCCGCCTCCTCCCCAGCCAGTGAGGGCCGTGGGTTTGGAACGCCGGCAGCCCTGTGCTGACCCTGGCTGCACAGCATTCCAGAGAACCGGAGCAGCTAACGCCAGGCAGACTGCTACCAGATAACGCTGCCCTGCCCCTTATCTCCTGGTTAGCAGGTATGTGGGACCAGAACTCCATTTAGGATGCAACAGCAAGGCTTTGGGGCTCATCGGGAGCTCCCAGTGGCATTACAGGGTCCAGCTGCTCTGGCCCATTTATGACACCCTCATCTCTGCCATCGTGCACACATTTCTCTCAGGATTTCTCAGCTCTCACAGCAGCCACAAAACCAGTAAGGCCAGTATGAGCGCACTGAAGTGGCAGGATTACTGGCCTTTAAAGGGATCTACTGTCTGGGCATTTACCACCACACAAAATCCTGCCAGCTGTAACTGCCCCAATCCTAACCTCATGTCCTGGAAGCGCTGACATCCTGCTGTTAACGCGGATGGATTCCATCCACTCCAGCAGCTTTGACAGCTCTGCACAGGCAGCACTTGATTACACACTTTGCAGGACAAACAGCTTGTGGGAGACCCCGCATCACCCCAGTGGGCCTGACTCAGCTTCACCTGGTACCCACAGCCACTCACAGGAGGAGGGAGGAAAAGCCATGAGCCAAACTCGGCATTTCCTCCTCTATCCTTGCTCAGTGACCAGGCTGTGTGCCCTGATGCCAGGCTGTGCAGGTAGCCTAGGAAACATCAGCATGAGACACCCAGATTGTATTCCTCAGCACCATCCCAAAGGCATCCTGCTCTAACTCCCCACTCCAACCCACCAAATTCCTCCTGAGGAATGGGGCACAAGAGGCCAACACAGGCTGCCCACCTAAGAAAAGCCTTCAAGGCATTGGGGCCACACTTCTTCCTGGAAAGTTGGCCTTGTCCCCCCTTTCAAGCTGACAGCTCATTGTAAGGGAAAAAATCATTCCCAACACACATGCAAGATGCATCAGCAATTCCTGGAGTCGAGAGCATCCCTGCAAGTCCCAAAGTGAAAAAGTAAATATCACGCAACTAACTCAGGGTAAGAAAAGAACACGAGTGCAAAGAATTTTTCACACCTAGAGGGGAAGTTTTAACTGAGGGGTCAACATGACTCCCATTCACCACTTGCACACCAAGAGCTTCTGGAACTCTTCCTGTCTCTGCTCAATGCAGCAAGGGAGGCACATGGCAATGCTCCTCTGCAGGGGACAACATAAAGAGAGCTTTTAATAGAATCTGGGCACTGACTTTTGACTCACTCCTGCAGCTCTAATGCCTGACACTGAGCCAGTGAGCTCTGCTCCATCTCCAGGCGTGCCAGCCCAGCACTGGCAGGCTGGAGCTCTGTGGAACAGCCGTGACACCGCGTGGCACTGCCAGGTCCTGGCCACACAGGCCACTCCCAGGAGAAAGAGCTTTTGTCAAACTACTCCTCCCTCCTTAGCCGAGCTTTCCCTAGTAACTGCTGGTTGGATACACCATTATTCCTGCATCACCCCAGGGCCTGAAGATGCCTAGGGGGAGCACGCTCAAGACTCTCAGACCCATCATACCTGAGCCAGATACTTGACAGAAACAAGCAGCTACTGAGCAGCAGCAAACAAGCAGCAGAAACTGAGCCCACAGTGGTGGTTTCAACTCTTGAGGTCAACTCTACCTGTAGACCCCAAATTATCCTTTAAATCCTATTACCAACCACTGAACTTCCACATTTAATGTGAATTTACCTTCTCTCAAGCAGATTGCTCCACCAGCACAAGCCACAATTCTAAGCACACTTTGGGAAAGTGTCCCAACAGCAAGATGTCCAATCCAAGCACTAAGAATAGCTTTTACTATTCTATCCACCAGTTAAGATATGCAATTTAAGACTTCCAGCACCTGCCCAGGACCTTGGAGCACACAGTTCTTCCCTGCACACTGTAATTTACAGCCATTTGGTATGCAGACCTTCCTGGTGGCTTTGCTCATGCCCATTCTGTAAGAGATGAATGTAAAGACGAGCACCAAGGATTGCTGGTGCTGTCAGCTCAGGGAAAGAAGGGCTCTGGGAAAATAACCACTGTGCTGATGACAAATGACAGTTTATTGCCTCAGATAACACCTTAAGAGCAACTGGATCATTTAGGTGGGAAAATATAGAGTTCAACCTTTGACCAATCACCACCTTGCCAGCTAGACCAGAGCAGCAAGTGCCACATTCAGACGTTTCACAAGGAGCATCCACTGAGTTTATGCCTGATGGACAGAGCTGACCAGCACCTCAGCCACTTCCATGCTGCCCTTTGAACAAAATGCTTCAGCTCAGTTCTGTATCTTCCCCACAGCACAAGTCCCTCTCATCCAGCAGCTGCCCAGCTCCTTCCACTCAAGTTCTTTCTGCACCCTCAGAACCACCAGTGGGAGCTCCCCCATGGCTGAGAACAGCCCTTGCCACAGGGCTGCAATCCCTCGGAGTCTGGAGACTCACGGAGAGCAGGCCAAGGAGCTCCTGCTGCAGGAGCAGCGTGCCAGGCCCAGTCCTGGAGCTGCCAGCCACGCCTGGCACCCACGGACTCTGAGCCCAGGCGGCTTGACACCACACTGGCTGCAGCCCCAGGGCCAGGGGAGCATACACACATTTGGAAGTTAGGCTCTGGAGATGTGTTCCAGCCTTTAGAAACTCACTGCAGGGCTGGAAAAAGCTGACTTTGAAGAGTCCAGGACTTGTCTGAGCAAGGCCTTCAGAGGGTCACCTCCAGCAAGGTCAGGCAGAAGGAAATTGCCATCTCCAGAAGTTTATCTGCTCAGAGATTACTCAGCACAAGAAAGATGGCAAGCTGTTAAGACCTTCCACCAACTACTACATCAGCTGGAAGTCCCCACAGAGATCAACAGGAATGCTATTTACCAGGAAAAATAAGGCAGAAGAGCCAGGTTTTGGTGACACCTGCCATGCCCAGAGGCTGCAGCACCATATACACATTTGGGGCAGGGCAGCAGAGGAAACAAGCAGTTGACTGAGGGACTGGAGACTGAATACAGTGCACTTTCTTTTGTCATGCATCAAATAAGCTTGTAAAGTTAAAAAAAAAAAGCTAATGTCCTAAACAATAGCCTGCTGCAATTCCAGAAAAACAGCTTGTCTGCAGTTTTTTTACCACCCAGCCAAGCTCTGCTCTGGTAGGGTGGGAGCAAGCTGAACATTTTAGTCAGCCAAAAAGCAGCACCTCCTGCAGACGCCGAGAAACATTTGCGTGTCTGAAAAGCAAATGTGCATCTCAACCACCTCCTACTGTAGCTGTAGTTCAGCAGTGTCACAAGCCAGACAAGCTGCCACGGTGAGCTTACCCTCCTCACACACAAGCACCTCAAAGCTCATGGCAGGGAAGGGGTGACCAACGTTACAGTCTAATCCCAAATTTTAGCACTTCTCACCTGCAGCCATGGGACCTGGAGCTGCCTGCAAGGAGCCTGTGCAGCCACAGCACAGGGACATTGACTGAACTGTGGCCAGCAGCAGCTGCAGTGACAGATATGGGGATGGAGCACACAGGACAGGGACAGGCTTTGCTTGGCACAGGGAAGGCAGACACTGGAATCTCTCCATTTACCAAACTCTTACAGGGGCACAAAAGAAACCCAAGGAAAAGCTGCAGCAAGAGCAGTGGCACAAAAATTTGTTCCTCTTAAGTGGAGCAACCAAGGTCCAGAGGTGAAGAGGAACTGTGTCCTTAGAGCCCTGGAGCTCACCTGAGCAGCACACTGGATACGTCCAGAGGATCCACCCACCTCAAATCCTCTGAATTTGATTATATTCCCATTATTCCACTGGAAAAACAGTCAGTGCAGTTATTAGATGCAGAAGTCCATGGCACACAGTCCTCTCCAAGCTGTATCACCACAGAAACCCAAATAATCCTGAGCCAACTACCAGCTCTAGAGGAAAGCAGCTTCCAGAACTGCAGATGTAATCAAACTGGCAGCAACCACCATCTAAGTAGGACCTACAGCACAGCCCATTTTTCTTTCTGAACTACAAAAGAAGAACCTCTGCCCTCACAGATTCTTCATTTGGGGCGAAGAAGAACTGAGGATATTCAGGCAGCTATTTCTGGTTTGCTAAGAAGCGGGCAGGGGAATAAAAAAAGGCAGCATGATCCCACAGCTGAACCACAGAATTAGAGTCAGGACACCTGAGGTCTATTCTTGGTTCTGGCACCAACATGGTAAGTCACTTGCCCTGAAAAATGGAAACAGCAGCATAACTGGGAACAAGCAGAAGATTATTGCATTAACATCTGAGAGCACTGGTCCTCTGCCGGCACTGAGAGCAGGACCCAGCTGACAACAAGGCTCACAGATTCCTGAGGCAGGGAATTCACTCCTCTGTGTTTCTAGGAAGGGAAAACAGCTGCCCAAGGTAAATACAAAAATCAGGAAAGACAGCTAAAATGCAATTCAGGATTACAAGTGCCCAGGTAATTGCATTCACTAAGCAGGCTGCCACAACCACAGTTGTCTTTAAAAATATCAGAACGCTGAAGTACAGCAGGTTTTAACATGTATCAGTCCCAGAGAGATTTAAAAAACCAACATATTCAGGTCAAATTCTGCACAACAAGCTTCAGCTTCGCAAGCCTCAAGAACAAACACTTCTATATTTAAATTACCAAACTCCTCTCAATTATCTGCCGCAACATCTAGGGTGCCAACTGTGCTGTGTGTGTTACCTGACGTGATAACAAGGGTGAGTGACTCATCTTCCACTGCATCACAGTTTGGGGGTGTCAAGGCCAGGATACCACCTTTAGAATGGGAACTCTCTGGAGGAGGGGCAGGGTGTTGGCCAGACCCCTCTACAGGCTGCAGTGAAGGAAAAACAACTGAAAAAAAAGACAGGCTTCAGTCCCAAACTCAATTTTCTTTGGGAAATGGCACACAAGCCTCACTGAGGCCTTCAGCTGGCATAAAGCCACTGCTAGACTGGCACTCCCAAACCCCACCAGTGATGCCTGCAGGCTTCCCCAGTTACCTTCCAGATGTCTGCACCCCTTAGCACCACAGCTTGGGAGTTTGCCTCACCTTCCCCTCCACACTCCTGAGGGAGAAAACCAGGCAGAGGAGCAAGGAAGGAGCTGGCATGTCCCCGTGGCCATCTCAAATGCGTGGCACCAGCTGCTGTGCCCGAGAGCAGCCTCTGTGCTGGCAGCAGCACAGACAGCACCTGTGATTCAGCTGTTTTGCCATCGCCTAAGGGACAAGGCATAGGGGGAGTGAGCTCGGAGATGTGCACAGAAGCTGCAAACAACTCTGGCTGAAGATGCCCAGCCCAGTGTCCCAGCCCTACAGCAGCACCACTCACAGCCTCTGTGCAGTGACAGCTCAAGGACCACAGCACCTTTGGAAGGGGATCACTTCCGGGCCAGCTCCAGGGAGGTGCCCACTTAAAAAGGTGTTTTAGTGGAAACACCAAGGCAGAATTAGTTTCCGGGGCCCCCTTGGGCTACATTATTTCTGCCACCCTCTTGCAAGCTTTCCTGCCCTGCTCTGATCAAGAGCTGGACTGCATAACATCAAGAGGTCCCTTCCAACAGGAGTTATACTAAAAACCCCAGCCTGCCAAGAGCACTGCAGAGGGCCCACAAGCCTCTGCTACAGGCACACTGGGAGAGCAGGTCCAAAAGCTGCTCCTTACCCAGCTCCATGTGGAAGCACTCATGTCAGCATGCGTGCTGTGGAGTTTACAGTGAAGGCACTGAGCCAAAAACACATTCAAGGCCTCTTCTAGAGAGCTCCCATGCTCGTGATGGAGCCGCAGCAGAGCCTTTTGGGTCAGCTCTACCCAGCAAGGAACCCTCGCATCCACTGCTTAGATGTGTGGCAGTGCAAGGGCTGGAGGAAAACCTCACCTCTCACTCGACTGGTGCAATTTTGGGGATGAATCTCACTCCAGGCCAGGACTTGCACACACTAAACCACCCTCCCTCCCTCCTGCCACCTCCAGTATCAGTCACAGGAAAGACTAAGCCACAAACTGCCTGGGGCAGTTCAGACCCACCAAAATGCAGTTCCAATGCTCTCCCTGGAAGGCAATATGCCTTTTAAGGCTCAGTTCCAGAGAGAGCCAAGAGAAATGTTCTCCAAACCACCACCATACACTGCCACAGGGCTGCTCCAGAAGCCACAATCAAACACCCCTGCCTGACAGAAGCCAAGGGGAGGGTTTTGGGTGGTACATGCCTACTCTCACAAGCTGCCTCCAGCACAGGACTGGAGCTGCCCTGACCCACTTCAGTTCTGGCTGGATACAAGCAGAGGGGCCAGTTGGGTTCCTGTTCCAGTTATTCCTCTATTTGCATCTTCTGTTTTACAGCATCAGCGCAGATAAAAATAAATCTGTTTTAGAAGAAGCTGCTCAAATGGAAGCTTTAAGAGTTGGATTGAGAGCAACTTCCATTAGAAACCATTTGCAAGCTCAGGTTTGATACTTCCTTTACTTATTTGATACATATTTTGTTCTGTTAAGAATCAAATGCTGCTGCCACATGAGCCATGTGCAGCAATTAAGTGCTTCCCTGCTTCTCACTCCCCAGCACAGCTGGCTGGAGCCAAGCACTGAGGAATCAGCCCACAGAGCGTGAGCAGCTCTTATGGAAACACATTCAAGGAACAAGTGCCCATTAAGTACTCACATCAAGTAAGTCCTTAGAAAAGCCCTACGAGCACTAGGATGGCATGGGACAAGCTTTTAGTAAGGCTGTCTCAGGTACTCCTGGAATACCAGCACCAAGCAGGAGGTCAGGAGAGTCAAAGCAGCTCCCAGCTTTGTGCCCTTACACTGTTACCATCCACAACCATCACACAGGAAGCACCACCACCACCACATCTGTGCTTCCATTGCTGCGCTCTGCACATCAGCAAGCTGCTCCCAAAGAACCAGGCTGCTGGGAAAGCCAGTCCTCCTTTCAAGGGAACAAAGGGCACCAAGAACATGTAACTCAGGACCGCCATCAAAACTTTGGATACCTATTTTCCTGAACCAGGCACAGGTCCAAGGTCAGCAGGAGTTGCCCCTCCCTCTTCATCCCGGCAGCACAAATGAACCTTTCACTGAATTTTCTAGGCATACTTGGGCTTAGATGGAACTAAGTCTCACTCAGGTGTAGTGCTCCCCCCCCACCCCACACCCAAAACACCCCTTTCATTACAGAGCAGGAAAAATCATCCTTGGATACTCTGATGCCAACCTAGTGTCCAGACACTCTCTCCACCAGCATGAGCCTCTGAGATCTTCCTCTAGCATAAGGAGGAGGATTTACACACAGCCAAGCAGGAATATACAGGGGCCAAATGCACACCTAGGTCTTCTGAAGCCACTTGTCCAAAAGACAGCAGGAAAAACAGCAGGGAGAGACCTGGACATGCACAAAGGAGAGCTCTGTAGAGCTTGGCATGGGTTAGCCAAGCAGCAAATTAAACAGATGGAGAGCTGAGGACCCAAATCCTCTGCCCCACGCTCTGTATCCAAGCGCTCAAACCTGCAGCTCGAGGAAAGGCAGTAACTGCCATGCTGTATTTATTACCAGCCACCCCAGGCTGAGCAGCAGCTCTCCCCTGGGGGACTCAGGTGCCCTCCACCACACACAGCATTTGAGGACACTCTGAAAACAGCCTGACCTCGGGGAACAGCTTATGAATCCCTCCTGCTGTTATCAAGAAGAAAGGCAAGGAGTCCATGACAACAACTGTTCTTCCCGTGTAACAGGTCTTTTCTTTCATCTTTCAGATGGGGTTTTGCCTTGAAGACTTCAGAGAGATTCATGCTCTGAGGCTGCCACTATCTGCCAGGCAATGCACAACAGACTGCCCACAGCTCCAGCCTGGCAGATTTTAAGCAACTACAGATAAGCAAGCTTATTGCAAAAATGAATTGCTGTGCTCTGGGAAGCAGAAGAGCCAAGGGCTGGGAAGATTCAGCAGCATTTTCCTACCATGGGCCATTTCCCCAGAACCAGAGCGACAGGAGCTGCAACCTTGCAGGCTGGAAAATGAGACAGCAGCAGCCACCCTGCAGAGGGCACAGATGAGGCTGGAGCTGCAGTCTCAAGAGCAAATCCAAGGAAAAGCTCAAATCTGTTGCTGTACCAGCAGCTTTAGGGTTACACAACAAGCAGAGAGCCAGATATAGCAAGATGCTCCATCAGATGCCATCAGGAAGAGCTCACCTAGAGAGCCCAACATTCTCTTCAGAAGACCTGATCCTGCTAAGAACACTCTCAGGTTAGCATTGCAGACTTAGTGTTAACAGACTGGTTTTAGGATGATTTCCCCATGGGCAAGTCTGCCGTCCTACATAGGGACAGCTCCCAATGTAGGGCAGGACAGACCAGCCAGACCAAGCAGCTGGCACACAGGCTGAAAGCCAGGCAGGGAGACCCAAAATCTGCACACAGATCTGCTGTGCACTGCTCTTCTCCAGGCAAAAACTGGATCAAGACCCCATTTGCTTGCACCCCTTGAGGAACAGGGCAGTGAAGGTAAAGGATACCATCAAGGGCAGTCCCACCATGCTGCCTCTTAATCCCTCCTTGCCTCTGAACTCTGAGATCTTTGCACACATGTCCACCTACTGGGAGGCTAAAGACAGGGAAACACTGCCTCAAGAAACACAGCCAGGAATGGCAGGACTGGAAGTGTTCAAGGCCAGTTTCCGGCAGAAGTCCCTCCCCAGGCCACAGAGCAGGTTGCTGGGACTTGCTGAAGTATTTCCAGCCTGACAGATCTAGTGGCAGCAGAGGGTTTGAGACACTTTGCCTGCTGTGAGACAGCAGTTCAATCCCACAGCCAGGAAGTGCCAGCAGCTCAAGCCTGCAGCAGCCACTGCCTCCAGAGAACCTCTCCAGGCACCAGCAGTGCCTCTGGCATGCTCCCCAGAGCTCAGCACACGCCCTCTGTGCATTACAGGCCAGGTGCAGAAGGAAAACACCTCACAAATAACCGTGTCCAGATGCAAGGGGCTCAGTGGCCCTTTGGGAACAGGGGTTTAAAAACCAGCCCCACTATTCTCCAACCTCCAGTCAGCAGGCATTTGCTCCCTACTGCACCAAGCCGCGTGGTGACAACGCCCTGGGAGCACAAGGTGACACCAGAAGGCTTTGCAGCCAAAGGTCCTTCCCAGGATGAGGAATCTCCTCCACGCGGGGAGGGACTAGCAGAGGAAAAGAGGTCCCAGCTAATCAGTAGTCAAGCACAGCACTGCAGGGGACCACATCAGCAATATTTTTAGCCTGATTGTTAGCTATTTTGTTGCATTTCCACCCTTCTAGCCACCTCTCTGTGGGTCCGCACAGCTGAGTCACTGCTGGAACCTTCCAAACAAACGCTTGGGTGCCAGCGGCACAACAGCTTTGCTTGGCAGTGCCAGCCCTCCCCCCACGTCCAGCCACAGCCCAGCACTGCCGCAGCCTCACCTGCCTGCAGGACACCCCGACGGAGACCCCAGCCCTGTAGGCTGGGCCAGCTGCAGCCTCCCAGGCCTCAGCAGTACGGAGACACAGCAGCATCTGTATCCTCTCCCCTCTTCCCATCACAGCACAGACAGGTCACCTGGAAGCACCAGCATCTGATAGCTCCTTAGACCCAAAACAGAGCTTTCAGACACAGAACACTTCCCTGCCACCCAGAGTGTCCCACAACCTTGCAGAAAATGCTCCTGAACTACAAGCTCTCTGCTCCCAAGGAGCTCCGCTGACACTCCTCCAGAGCCCTGAGGAAGGGCTAAGGCCCCACAGAGATGGGAGGTGTGGGTAGCTCAAGCAATACAAAGCTGTGCACGGGATCAGCCTTTCACCTCCCCAGCCGGCACACACCATCCCCACGGCTCTCAGCAGGAGAGAAACAGCAGCCCCAGACCATGAAGCACTCCCGGCCCAGCTGCTGCTCGCCTGGGAAAGGAGCGTGGGAGTGAGGGAGAAGGAGAGCGCATTGTCTCAGGATCACAACACCCCCAGCCACGGGGCACTGGACCCTCTGCACAGCTACTGAAGGCTAGAGGCTGCTCTGTACAAGCAGTACAAGCTGCACTTGGCCAGGTCTCACACCCCAGCCATCCCCTCTTTGAGTACTAATGGGAATACCAGTAGTCAGAAGTGAAGGAACAGGCCTCTTCAGACAGCACTGGGTACCATCTTCTACCAGCTGTTACCACACTTGTCACAATCACCCAGTGGGCACAGATCATCAGAGCTCAGGGCTGTGCCTCTGGCAAGATCCTTGCCACAGCTCTTCCCAGACCTCTGCGGCAGACAGGAGCTCCAGCACAAAACACTGCAGTCAGTGGGGGCACCTGACACCAGATACACCCTCTCTGAGCAGGGAGGTCACCAGAGCACCTTCAAATCCTCTCCAACTCAACCTCCCTCCTGCAACCAGCAGCCCTTCTACTCTCTTACTAGTGAATTCCCACCACCAGCACGGCCGTGCCAGCCCCAGCACCCAACCTGTGAGGCGCAGAGCCCAACCCAGGCTCATGCCAGCACTGCTCGCCTGCCTGCCGGAGCGCTGCGGAGACATCCACGCCTCTGCCAAGGCAGGCTGGCAGGAAGCCGGCCAAGAGAGCTCTGGAGATGCTACAGAGGAGCAGGTGGAGCTGGGACATCCGCACCGAGTGGCTGCCTCCATGTGTGACAGCCTCACTCCGCAGCGTGCTGTGCGCCGAGCCCCGCGCCGGGGCTGTCAGCAGCAGGGTCGCTCCGGGGGATGTCATCTGCTCCAAAGTGGGCTCCTCATCCATTAAAGACCCTGTTACACAGGGAACAGCAGGGCTCCACTCTGCCAACAGTCAGAAGGGGCTCAGAGCAGAGCTCTGAGGCACCTGGCTGGCCCACTGCACACTAACAACTTGTTTCTCCCTCTTCCTTCAAGGTCTCAGCTGGCAATGAAAGAATAGGCAGGAGTGTGTGGTATTCCCTAGTTCATTAGGGGAAGCCCACAGGACCATGTGGAGGTTTGCTCACTGGAGCAGAGCAAGGCTTAATAAAGCTACCACAGCTAGGCTGCAGGCAGACCTCAAGTGCCCATGCCAGGCCTCACATGCCAAGTCTTATGAAAATTAGATGCAGAAACTCGAATGAGCTGTGCAGATCAAGCTGCTCAAACTCTGCTACTCCACTAGTGCTTTTTTTTTTTTGCTGTTTTACAACTCATGCAGCAACTTAGGGCTGTGTCCCAGAAGCTCTTCCTATGCTCAGGACAGCACCCCCTTGCCCCTCCAAACATCTATACAGACAAACCCTACTACCCAGCTCCCCCCCCACCCCTCAAGAAGCTATCTATATTCCTGTCAGCACCAACTCCATGCCTGGGGCCTCTGTGTCACCCAAGTCTGCGCAGCAATGCACTCCCCTTTTAACAAAGCAGCAGCATGCTGCTATAAAGGGATGAGTTTCTGTAGCAACCAGGCTGTACTTGTACAAACTCTGCCAAAGCACTAGATCTTTCCACAGACTGATACTTGAGCGAACACAGCATTTGTGAAACTAGTTTTTACATGCTTCCAAGCTTAGCAAGTCAACTCTTCCCCGCTTTACCCCCTCTGCTCCAACAGCAGGCCAAGAGGATGCATTAAGTTCATGCACACAGCACTCCTCTCTCCTGGGATTTTACAGGGAAGGCTGGTGTCTCAAACAGTTAACTGGACCCCACATCACTCCAAGGGAGGCACCCAGCATCCCTGGAATTCCCCAGTGATCCCCAGCTACAAAAGCAGACTGGAGAGCATCAAGGGGGAAGGGCACACCAGCCAGCAGTGCGTGGCTGCAAGCCCACACCCTGCCCATCACGTAGGTTTGCGCTGGACCAGAAGAGTTAACATGAGAAGCCATTCCACTGCATCTCCTGCAGCCCACTGCCAGGCACAGCCCGCTATTTCTAGTTGAGCGTGGGAGTGGAGAAGGATCCCTCCAAGTCTCCCACCCAGCCGGGGAGCTGCCAGCTGAAGTTGTTGGGTCCTGGCTGTACCACACCCCACAGCAGAGTTGGGCGAGTGGGGCTGCCAGGACTTTGGCAATGGGGCACAGGGGGGGCCCTCTGCAAGCACACCCCTCCACCTGCAGAGCTCCCTGCCACCAGGGATTTCCTCAGGCTGCTGGAGCGAAGTTCAGCCTCACTCCTACCCAGCGTGTTCAGCCTCCTGACACCACACCCCCCACCCACTCCCTCCGAACACAGCAAGAGGATTTCTCCTCTCCTGGTGAGGCTATTCCTCCAGCAGCATTACAGCTCTGAGCAAAACAACCCCGGGCACTTCTCATCTGCAGTGAGCTGACAGCAGAGCAGAGGGGGCTGTGGCACAGGCAGCCACAGCCTCCCCAACTCAGCTGTCACATTACACAAGCACCACGGCTCGAGAAGCCCCCATTAGCTGCCGCCAGCGCCCTGTTACACAAGCACATCGCTCCATGTCAGCTTGAAACCAGCCAAAAACACACACAGAATCCAACAACTGTTGCTGCATGTGACAGCAGACTCACCGGACTGTGTGCTGGTTTGTGCTGCAGTGTCGGAGTCCTGGGTGCTCCAGGGTCTGTCCCACCCTGTCAGGTTGAGGGACTGCAGGCCAAGGCACAGATCGTTGGTGTCTGGGAGGCCACGGGGAGACTCTTGTGTGGACGTAGGGAAGAGCATCCTGCTTGCCACTGCTTCTTCAGAGTCCTGGATGTCTGCTCAGATGGAGAACAAACAGAAGCTTGAGAGTTCAGGGCTGCTTTTTTCTTTTTAAAGCAGGAGTTCTCCAAAGCGTTAAGCCCCAAGCCAGGTCTCGTGCCGCTCTGAAGCCACGGCTCCTGCAACCAGCAGTTGCACCCCAAAAGGGAGGGCTACCATANCCCACCCCCCTTGGCCCCTCCACCTTCCTATCCCGTCTGCATTACTGACTGGGTCAGCATGTGACCAGGCTGCTGATGCTTACTGTGCTGACAGTGACGTCACTCCGCCATGCAAGAGAACTGCATCAGCTCTTACAAAATAAAGGTAAGAAGAAAGGATAAGATTTCCCCTGACAGACAAGGCAAGACGGTAGCAGGAGGAAAGAGGAGCAGTTCCAGTAAATCAAGGGAGGCAGGCAGCACAAAGCAGGGCTCGTCGGCACAGCAGACACAGGGCTGGAGGCAGCAATCCCCCCAGCAACGACGAGAGCAGCAGCGACAGAGCACAGTTAGTTTTAGTGCTACCCAGCTCTCCTGTCCCCGCCTCCCTCCACCCACAAAACCCAAAAACACTTTAGTCCTGGCCAGCCTCCAGCTGCTGGCTCCGATTCAGAGCCGATGCAAAGCTTCGCAATTCTGCTGGCATAATCTGTTTGGTTGAGCCTGGCCACTGTGTCTCACTGACTCGGCATTGTTTACCCCTGAGTAACAAGGATAACCTTCAACCCCCGCTACCCGGAGAGTAGCCCATTATCCCTGGTCCAGCCCGAGTGGGCACATCCCACTGGCACAGGAGGAAGAGGACAGAGCAGACACACTTCACCATCAGGAATTTTTCACGGCCTGTTTACCTTTCCCCTGCCTAGTCCCCCCCTTTTCCACCAGCCCCTGCCGCCCCTCCTGCAGGGTGTTCACGAGCCTACAGTACTGGAGACACGGATTCTCGCCTTGGTTTAAGCCCGTGCCAACAGCCTAAGGAAACACAGCAGGTTCATAGTCTGAGAATTCCAGTTTAACACAGGGATCTGGGGGCTGGTGAAACCACAAGATGCTCAGCTGTGCTACCCGAAATCTGAGTCAGAGGGCATTTATAAGCCAACTCCCAAGCAGCAGCAGCTGTCTCCTCCTCCTCCCCCTGCCCCCACAGCCTCCCACTGTGCCATCAGATGTACACCTCGCTCCACACACGGCTTCCCGGCTCTCCTACAGGCCCTACAGTCGCTCCGGTCTGTCACATTATCCCTCACGTGTAGCCCCAGCCATCCTGACAGCGCTCCTGGCCTCCTTTTCTGCATCCGCATCTCACGCCGCTCCGATGGCCGTGAGCAAAGCCCAGGCAAAGGCTGCTGGCAGCTGGGTGACCTACGTGTGACACAGACACAGGCAGCTGCTGCCAGAGGTAGGACCCTCTCCTTCCCTTCACCCCATGGCAATTTGGGAGCACCAGCGTTCCCAGACCCCCCGTGAGGGGACTGAGGCACCACAGGCAGGATCAGAGCATTTAAAACCATAACCTGCTGGCAGCATGTCACCTTCCCCCCGCCCCTCCCAGCTGCAACCTCCTCCACAGCACTCCACCAGGGTGTTTCCTACTCCTAGTAGTACTAGTACAAGCTGTAGTGCCAATTCAGTCACATTACTACCAAGTACCTATAACAGCATCTATTCCTCTGACAGTGTCACACTGCACCTCCAGCATGGTATTTCACAGCATCAATTCTTCCCGGATAGTTTTTTGCTTGCTTGTTTTGGCCATCTCTAACAGGGAGGAGAGGATCAAGACAGTGCTCAGCCAACTCAGTTCCCACAGCAACCATAACTTGTCCATATGAATATGTAACATTCCTGCCTTTATGAAAACACACAAGTGCTGTGCACAGATCCCTGGCAGCAGGAGACTCCCTTCCCTTTGGGGACCAGGCATCTTGCTAGGTCTCAAAAGAATAATTCCCAGCAAGCTTCATCTTCTGGGAAGCATGGGCACAGAGCAGTGACACACAGCACAACTTGAATCCCAACAGCCTGGATGAAACCCATGACTGAAGAAATAAGGAAAATAGGGAACAAATTCATCTGTGACAGGAAGCACTCACTCCTCAGCATCCAGCAACATTTTCCCTTGCTATCTGCATTTTTCAGGAAATAAACTGTTTTGTTTAATCGAACCAAATCAGATTCAAGTAAAAAGATCCATGATTCCCTCTGATGACTTCAATCCACATTAAAAACAAACTCCCTGCAATCCAGTTACAGCTCTTAACTGCAGAAACACAGAGCAGAATCCACTCAGATAACCAGCAGTTTTTAATTAGACCTTTTCCCATCGGAAGCCAATAGCCAGCCCAAGCTGCAAGACAGATACAGGTGATCCAGGAAAAACATCAACTAAAAAACCAAAGAGAACTTAAACAGATTGCTGGACAAGTTATTTTTTTGAAGTCAAGAGTCTGGAGATTTGTTACAAAGCAATCAATTGTTGTAGGCAGAAAAAACTAATCAGATACTAGAGCAGGAAGAATTAAATTTCCGACAAAAATTCAGTCTAAAGAATCATAACCTCAAGTTATTCATAACTAAATGTCTACCAAATACTAAATAACTTCACTTGGCAACCTGACACAGCCCAACCCAAAGGCCTTATTGCAGATTTTTCCAAGCACCAACCACCAGCACAAGCCCTTCCAACCTGGATTTTTCCCTGGAGTTGCCACTGGAAGACAACCATCCCAGCAGAGGGAGCAGTGCTGCGCTGGGCCCGTGCCCGAGCATCTGGGAGAGACTGAGCTCCTGCCTCTGAAGCCTGACGGGTTTGATTTCAACAGCAACATGAGAACAAAGTCCTTAATAAAACACTCCCTCACTGGCCCTGGAGCAAGTATCTCTCCTGGGTGACTGCCTCCTGCCTGTCCAGGAGATCCCCATAGCCAGGCCACACAGCTTTCCACACCACTGCCCACATGGAAAGCTGCATTTTCCAGACTTCAGCTGTGGGCCCTGGATTTAAGACATTCCAAAAGCTCTCAAAGGTGAGGATCTCCAGAGCTCAGCTCTCAGCTGCAGGCAAAGGACAGGTCCCACAGCCCCAGCCCCCACCCCAGCCTGCCCTCCCCACTCACACCACTTTAGGCAGGTGAGTTTCCACACAGGAAGCTGGGCTGGGGAGCTCATCTGGTTAAAACCAAGCCACGGGGAGTTAGTTTTAAGCCTGGCTCACTCCCCTGATCTGGTATGCAGCATGGCTGCACCAACCAGGCACTTCAAACATGAAAATATTTAGGAAATTACAGCCTAAGCCTGCGTGGGAAGGATCCACAAGGCTTGGCAGCAAGAGCTGTGATCCACAGCAGGCTGTGGGTTAAGGGAGCAGGAGGAGCAGGGAGCATGATTCAGTTCCCAGCCCATAGCAGCAGCAGCATCTCTGTGCCATCACTCTGGAAAGGTGGTGCTTCAACCTAGCACACAGGTGTTCAGATATTTGAGCCTTCCAGATCTGGGAAGGCCAGATAACAATCCAGCAAACAGGGTTTCTCTTCCTCTGTGTTTTCTCAGAATGGTTAAGCAAATATGAACCAAATCAGATCCCACTCCTACCACCTTCACAGCCAGGACCCTTTGCTCCCACATGCTGGTTTCCACCAGAGCCTGAATACAGATAAAACCCCTCCTTGAACATGGGCCCCAAGTGTTGAAGGCACCAGGAGGATAAGCCCAGCTCAACTGTAAGCTCTGTTCACTGACAGAACCGGATTCACCCCATTGTCTAGAGCTCTGACTAGGGCTGAACATCTCAAGCAAATCTGGAGATGCCAGAGGCAAGGGGAGAAGCCTTCAGATGACAAATAGGAAGGCAGCTGCCAGCAACAGCATTGCTTTGCCTTTCACACTGCTCTACACCTCCAATTGTAAAGGCTGGGAACTGCATCCCTGAAAATTAGGCTTCTTAAGTGCCTTCTGCACACAAAACAAACAAATACCAAAGTGAAAGCTTTCAGATAAGCCAACTGTATTACCAAAGTGCAGTGGAGATCATCAGGGACTTAGAAAAGCACTTGTTAGGTATAAACCTACTAATTACAAGAGGTTTTTCTGAAACATAACTAAGCATCTCCCCTGTAATCCATAAAGTTCCTGAAGAGGAGACACTTTGCTGCTGTGTGACCAGTTTCACAGCCAGATGAAGGAGTCTGCCTTATCCCATAACCACAAACACTTGAGCAGCTGGCAAACGGCTACTTCAGAAACGAAGGAAGAGGCACTGCAACAGTCTTGCTGCTCTACCTCCCCCTTCCAAGAGTAACAGAGACTGTCACAGAATTACAGCACCAAAACCTGAGTGACAGAGCCCAGCACAAATCAGAAAACTGCCGGGTCTTCAGGAACACCACCAATCTGTGACCACTGCCGAGTACAACAGCTCTAGGCCAAGTCCCTGCTCTGCAGAGCACTGACCTGCTTCCATCTGCATATCTGATACAAAACCCAATTACTAGAGCCACTTCCCAGTAGAGAAGCATCATGCTTACGTAGGCAGATACCTGGCAATGTGACACTTTAAATCCAAAGGCCAACAAGACCAAAGGAAGTAAGCGTGCTTTTTCTCTGGGGCATAGGTGTGGAACTCCCTATTCTGGATGCCTGCGTGGCATTTCTTTGGGGCAGGCAGGGTGGTTCTGTCAGCTTCAGGTGAGCTCCTGCTAAGAGTCTCACTTTGCCTCAGTACCTCCAGGTAAGCAGAGCTACCTTTTGGGTCTCTGCAGAGAGAGAGCATTTTGTTCCCTGATCCAAGACCATGCCTATCAGGTCAGCTGCATCCAGCGCTGTCAGGAATACTTCCTTGGGGCTGCAAGCCACGGAAGAGCAGAGGAATTTACATTACAGTATCAGAGACCCTTTTTGGACGGCTAAACAAGTGATAGGTCATTAATTGACTGCAGTTAAGAGCAAACCGATTTAGCCATCAGCTAGTCTGGGTCTGCATTTGTCCTTCAGTTTTCCTTAAATAAACCAGCCACAGAGTCATTAAAGCCTGATGGGCCACATCTAACAGCCTTTACAAAGTGAATTTGGCACCTGAAGCCTCTCCCATCGAAGTCATTTAAATATCTCCCATTTCTTCACACAATGGACAGTCAAGTTAGAGCAAAATAATGGCTGCTTTGTTGCTGTTAAATGAGCATAGTTTAATGAAAGATCAGTGTTGCTGGGACATCTGGGGTACCTACATGCCTTCAAAGTTCCTTTTAAGCAAAGCACTGCCTTCAGTTCAAACCAGCAACAGGCAGGCAAAAGCGCCCGTGGGGGCTTTACTCCCGGTACTACTTGAGCTGGAAGGTGTGCCTATAGAACGAACAGTGCGATTTCAAAAAGCTGTTGTAGGTAGCAGCACCTTCCACCCAGCAAGGCCCAGCTTTAAAGCCTGGCAAACAAACCACCAGCCAGTTAAGAAACTGGCCTTGCTCACGCTCTTATTCAGAGAGGTGATAAACATATGGAACAGCTTTAAAAGCACATTCCTTGCAAAGCAGCTGCTCAAGGACAGGCAGCTGCTCCAGCAGCACCGGCAGGGATGCTGACTCCTGCCTCTGTCAAGGCCACACCGTCTCCCCCATCTCCAGCACCACATAAAAAGCCACTAAAGGTTAAGGCCTGCACCGAGGAGGCTCTGCCTTTCTCCAGAGAGGACTGAGGCAGTCGGACAGGCAGCAGTTGTGAAGCACCATGACCCTGTCCCAGAAGGCACCAGACAGGTTCTACAAGGACAGCTCTCCCCACACCGCTGCACTGTACCCCACAGTTTGGGTGGGGGGCACCTGAGCCCGGTGCTCAGAGAGCTCCTGGAACAGCTACCCACAAACCTGGCAGGGGTGGGTTAGCCCGGGCATCCCAACACAGCTGGCTTGGACAAGGCAACCACGTTCCCCAAGGATTACCATCAGCTGCAAACTGATCTTTACAGAGATGCAACACGAGGTGTGACAAGCTGAACCGGCAGCAGCAGTCCCAGAAGGGGATAACACTGACTGCGTGCACCTAGGAGTGCTGAATCAGCCTGTCCTCTCACATTGCTCAGGCTGCTGCTGGACTGATCCCAGCAGGGCCTCACTGTCAGCCCGGTAAAGTGTCTCCACACGTGCTTCCACAATAGCATTAGTGAAAGGTCATGAACTTCTGCCATCCCTTCTCTACCACATGTAATCCTCTTAGTGCTCAAAGGGGCTTCTTCACCATAAGTCCAAGCCAGGATAAATTTAGTTTGACCTGAAGATGACAACTGAAAAGCTTGAGGGACCACGAATAGATTAAAGTCCAAGCATTTTACTGCTGGAATAAAAGTCTCTTCCCCAAGCTCTGCCATTAAAAGAGTTTAAGTCGCAAAAAGATAGTCCTTTCACCTGCTGTAACTACTACATTCACGGTGGATCTCCAGATTCATTAAGCCTGCCCAAGCAAGGAGTTCCATGATAATCTAGTCTAACTACAGTTGTTCCTGCACAAAGTAAAAGCACCACAGACTCGGGAATTCTTCAGAAGTGACTTGACTTGGAGCAATCACAGAACACCACATGGGATGAAGGATCGCTGCTCCACTGGTCACCTACCCAGAAGTTCACTCAAGGGCAAGGCAAACAGCTCCAACAACCTGTTTCCAGGCTTAACCACCTGCCCAGGTACCTACACTATATTCTGAATTTTAGCAATCAGCTGCTCAGCCTTACAGCCATCAGGTGTGAATTTCTGCACAGCCCAGGCCAGGGTCCAGGTACCAAAGTATTTCCTCTATTTATAGATCATAGATGCCTCAGGATCCACATCATTGATGACACTGCCAGCTTTTTCATGGAGAAGATTCTCATTAGCAACCTATCGAACTTTAAGAGCAGCTCCTGCACTTTCAGCTCCAAACACAGGACAAAGCTTGCAGAGGAGGTGCTGCATTTAGGCCCTCCTAACCTACCCAGAGGTGCCAGCTCCAACATAAAAGAAACAAGGCTGGGACTGCAAGGAGACCAATAACTCGGAGCTGCTGATGTTCTGGCAGATGCTGACTCATTCACGAATTTACAGCTGGCCCAGGTTCTCTTATCAGTACATTCACATTTCCATTAGCCCAAGGCAGCCCTTCTCCAGCTCGGCTCAGCAGGGCCCAGTATCCTTTGGGAAGTGATGAATTCTTTCCTCATGCCATCATAAGCATTTGTGTCACTATACAAGGGATCTGACACAAGCTAAAACACTCCTGGTCTGGGTAACTACTGCTGAGCAAGGTCCCCAGCACTCACTGGTGAGACTGGTCTTCAGCTGCCACAGCAGGAAAAAAAAGTTGCTTAGGATGTCCCCAAAGCACAACTTTTGTTTCCCTGCAGCAAAAACAACATTTGCTAGAGGAAGGTGCTCTTTTTTCATCCAAGTGCTAGTGTATTTGCCCTACGAGAGGCCTTCCACAGGACTTACTGGTCACCTGAAACAAGCAGTTTAACACCACTGGGAAACTCAAGAGTTTCCAGACAAGGCAGCATCTCTAAGCATGTCCACCAAGACCCTCTGGTCCAGACATCCCTAGGAAAAAACAGAGTAAATGACAGAACAAGCAGAGATTTGCAAGCAGCAGGTCAGTGAGAAGTTCTATTTCAGTGCCAGGCAAACACCCTCATCCCTCAGAGAGGGTTTTTCAAAGTCAAATACAGCACTGCAAGTTAAAATTGCTGTGCCAGCTCTTAAGCCCAGACCTAAAACCAGAACTAACCCACACCTGCACAGGATTAATCTGCTTTAACAGGCAGAGGCATCTCCTTTGTAAACCAGGTTAACTTTGGGCACCTTAAACTCAATCAGCAAATACCATGAATGTGTTTTAAGACTCTATGAAATACTCCCATTCCAAATGGTGTAGGAAGGGTTATAGCTAAAATTTCAACAAGGAAGCCAGGAACAACTCTTTGATGAACCCATGTATGGGTAACAGAAAGTATTTCTCCTTTATGCAGAAATAACAGAAAGTTTATTTCTCCTTTATGCTTCCAATGCATCCAGCTCAGACACAGACAGCACTGGCTATCACTGTGCCAGGGGACAAAAAAAGAAATAGACAAATCAGTTCAGTCCAACAGCGAACCTCTAAAAATGCACCACTAACCTAAAGTGGTTAATATTTACTACACCATTGCTCAGGAGTAGCCAGCACAGCCGCCAATCCCACTTTACCAAGCAGGTTTCAAGCAATGCTGGCCATGGATCCGGGCCTTGAAGCAAACAATTCACTTCCTCTGGTATTTCTGCAGCGCCAGCATGGGATCACATGGCCAGATCAGCCCCCGGTCCACACTGCTAAGTCCTCAAATACCCAGGAGATTAAGTTACACTGGAAGTCATCTGGTAGCAGTCATTTTGCTAGCCCAGAACAAAGTTGCACTGTGCAGGCACCCAACAGACCCACAAGGTGCCCAGACACTCATTTGGAGCTTTTTTCCACATTCATTTGATTAAACCTCAGATTACCCATGAGGACAAGGCAACCCTGTTCCTAAGTGACTGCAGAGAAAGCTGCTCTGCCCACAGCACCGCCGCAAGGTCACCAGCCCGGGAGGTTCAGCCCTTCCCACTTTGTTTTTGGACATATCCTGAGGGGCCTGTTTGTTTCCAATAATGGCCGAAGTGTTTGTTGACTCTATAATTCAGAGGCTGGAGAGGCAAGAGCAATCCCTTTCAAGGGCCCAAATCCTTGGCACAAGCACTGCTGCTCAAAGGTGTGTTGGCAAAAGGAGCATGAGGCACAGGTACATTTAATGGCAGACCTAGGCTGCATTTGCAAAGGGACAAAAGCATGTCCTTCACATGGATAAAAATAAGACCAGACCAAACACTCTCTGCTTTGGCACAGATCTCCTGTCTTGAGGCAGCAGAACATGCCCACTCCCCTTAGCCTGGAGGAAACAGAAGTTTTGCAGCACTGATTTCATCACACCAAGTTAGCTTTGCAGGAAAAGTCTGCACCCACCTGTGCTCTTCCATGCAGGTTAACTGACCTGTGGCAAATATGGTTTTTCAGAATTCTTTCGCAATTTCAATGTATGCAGCAGCTCAGCCCTGGTAACCTCGAGAGCAGATGAATCCTGCCTCCAGGAAAGGCACACTAAAGGAGTCTGGTGGAGGTATTCACACCAGGAGTTGGCAGGTCAGGCAGGGAGCACTCACTTCCTGCCCACAGTGACCCACAGCACCACAGGGAGGCAAGCAAGCCTTCCCAGGCACCTCCACACTGCCAGGGAATACATGGATTATCCATTTCAGGCACANCATGCCAACACCCACATCACTGAGGATTACCACCATCACCTGTTTACCAGGCCCCACCAAGTGCCTCCCCACTCCAGCAGCCCCCCCTCCATCACCTGGCAGGGTGTCACATTTGCTTTTAGTGACAGGCGTGGTGCAGACTCCACTGAAATCCAGAGAGTTGTCCAACATGGCATTTATTCGGCGGAATATATCTGCATTGCTGCAGGTGGAAAGTGCAGGGGCATTCGGGCTATCCCAGCAGTCTTTTATGCTCCTCACAGGATCTTCTTTCTGGTAAAAAAGAACCAGTATGTGTGTCAAATAGGCAAGTACTCAGCTTTCAACACATTGTGGAAAGCCTGGACTGCCTCCAGTATTCACATTCGGTCTCAGCAACACTCGAACCCAATTCTCAGGACTAAAGAAGCAGTTAAGCAAACGGGTCAGCAATTTGTCAGCGCAGCACACCAGAGCAGACTGCCCATCACACACAGGTACCGGGGATGGACTTCAGACCGACAGCCACACTGAACCAGCTGGCTTGTGAACACAGCTCCCTGCTGGTTTTTTCCAGCATGGATCTGATTAATGAAGGCACACATCTACCCCAAAATCAGTCTCCTGACACCAAGGGAAAAGTGGGATGTACATTGTACAGGCAGACACCACAAGGAACCACAGTAGCTCCTCTTACGCACGGCAGAGGAACGCAAGGCTCACCTCACTACCCATCTTAGAGTTCTGAATAACATCTTGGAATGATCCAAGTCAGCAGCAATCACTTCGGCTTTACAGAAAAAAACCCCATACGACACTGCTACCACCAGACAGCCCCAAATCCCGAGAAAAGGCAGAAGATAAAATCCTGATCTTTCCTTCAGGCAGCAGCTCCTGACCACAAAGGCAGTTACCCCAAACTACTAGTTGGGGGTAAAAACTCTACTTTAGCACAACTCTCCATGGGCACAGATCCACCAGCATCAAGATTTTGCGACCATCCTAAAAAAGGATTTACCTCTTACAAAGCTTTTGCCTGAGAAATATCCAACCCCTCCTGCACCCTGGTGCCGGTCCAGAGAGCCGGGCAGAGCCAGCTGCTTTCCAAGCTCTGCTCACAAGCCCCTGACATGCAGGCTCGTTCGGGCGCAGCTGCACCACATTCGAGCCTCTGACAACTTAAAAGGCGCTCAGCTTCATCGCCACCGACGTTGTGAGGCCGAGGACAGGTCTACCCCGCCACCCAAAAGCAGAACTCCGCTCCCGACCATGCTCAACAATCGGTACCGCCGGCAATTAAATAGACCCGCATTAAAGAGAGGAGCAGGGAGGCACAACCCTGCCAGTCCCGGCCTCCGGAGCAGAATACTGGCCATTAAATCAAGTTAAATTCAAATCCAAAGAACTGAAGAACATCAAGCCTAGCAAACGAGCCTCTGCTCCTCCAACACACACCCGAAGCTCTAAACTGGGCCACTTGTACTTGTCAAGAAGACACTTAATACAGGCACCTCTTGGATGTGCTTCTGCAAGTTCCAGGCCTCACTTAGCTCCAGTTCTGCTCTACTCGCTAAACAAGTCTGAAGCAGCCAGCTGGTTTTACTTTCAAACGACCCCTTGCTGATCCCTGAAGGAGGCTGGTCTATACTGACCTTCACATGGAGACGGGAATATTAGCCCAGCCCTCACACTCCACTCCCCACCTCATTAGACGCGCACGATCTGATCGTTTTCTCCCACTTCCCACCCACTTAGCTAGAAAGCAAAGGAAACCCGGTCCTGGAAGCAGCAGGAATAAGCTACTGAGCGGTCAATTCGCACGGTACCTTCAGGCGGGAGCTGAACAATTGCTGGGGAACTCCAGCACGTTTAGGACTATTAGCATCTTTTCAGCGCTGAGGGCTGGGATCTTGGGCTATTGAAATGCTCAGAGCTGTGCGGGAAATCACGCTATGAAAAGCCAGTGTCCATAAAGGAGACAGAGGATTTTATTCAAAGAGAGATTGTCTACTGAGGCATACACCTGCGGGGTTTTCTCTCTCGAGGTTTCAGAGGGAGCAGCCTCCTTTTAGCCTAATCTCCTGGCCACATGCTGCCCTCTTCCTTTCCCCATCGGCTGAGGTACTAGGAAGGTACAGCCTTCCCAAACCGCCTGCCACATATTCCCCCTTGAAACACGTCATTTATCTCTCCCTCCCCCAAGTTCAGAAACTCAGGCTTGTACGGACCTTTGTCTGTTTCAGGAGTCAAACTGTCTGGGTTCTGCAACAAACCTGCGGCTTGAAGCTGGTAGAGACATTAAGACCCATTTCAAAGACGTTAACACCCATACCCTCACCCATAGAATTGTTTGTCAAGACATGAGCAAACATCTTTCCTGTCAGAGCCCACCGCTAGGCAAGGCGCCGGGACTCTAGAACATGTACAAGAGTAAGACAGGTAAGGCTTTGCGAGCTGCAGGCTAGAGAACAGGCAGAGCGTGCTTTAAAGTCACCTTTATAAAGAGAGCAGCTGGAGTACAGAAGCTCAAATTACAAAAGTATTGCCAGTCATCTTTAATAAAAAGGAGTGCCGCATCAGGCTGCCTTGGCACAAGCATGAAACTCTGCATTCTACTCCCGTTCCTGTAAAAGAACCACTTACAGCGGGAGGCAAAGCTTTTCCCTAGGAGTCTGTTCTAGCGAGACAAAACAACCCGAAGCAGGCAGCCGAACGCCCCAGCCGCTCCTTCTCATTTAGCCTCCACAACTGGCAGCACCAGTCCTGCTCCAAACAGGAACAGAAACCAGCGAGAACACAAGCCAAGCGCTTCCACAAAATCCCTTCTCCTAGAGAGCTTTTAACCTTAAGACTCTCAAGGATATCCTTGGGATACTGCAATCCTTGGACACAGGGTAGGGGGGACCTTGCAGCACTGCAACCGCTTTGTAGGAAGGGGCTCATGGCTCACCCTCCTCCCGCAACCCTAAAAATAAGATGCTCCTTTGAGGAGAGCTCCGCAGGTCTCCAGAGCACGCAGAGCCCAAGCCACCCCCAAGAGCCTGGAGAGGATGGTGGAAAGAGTTTGCAGACTGGAGAATCCACGCAAGTCCTTCCGTCCCGGAGTTAATACCAAAGCCCCGGGAAACACCACGCCTGAGGCTGCGCCCCCAGAGCCGGTGCCGCTGTATCATCCCCAGACAAGACAAGCAACACAGCACTCCAGAGCCCAGGTAGGATTCGCTTTCCTTGCCCCCACCTGGAAGGATTTGGCGGGTTCAACACACTGCCTTCACCAGGCTTGCCCGAAAGCCGTACACACTGCAGCTACAAACTACAGACCGCCCTCTGCTTCCACAGGCACCAGTCCAGCAGCACGGGTGGGTCCTGTCCTCCTGGCACCACGTGAGACACCCTGGGGTGTAACCGGTGACCCAACAGCCATTCTCAGCCATTCCATCCTGCTACACCTCACAATCCCAATTCAGAGGCACAGACACAGTTCTAGCACGGGATGAACAAAGTCAATGGAGGAGCTGATCCAGCTGACAGATGCTTTAAAGCCACCAGGAGTCAAACACCACTTCCTAAGGCCTCGTAAGACACCCAAGTCTCTTAGAGAGCTGGAGGTTTCTAGGGAAGCCCCTGGGTCACAACCAAAGGGGAAGGGGAATTCAGTTCTCTGCAGCAGGCACATAGTGCCACAGAGCAAACGATTATGAGACTGTAGGTTAACCCAGTGGAGATCAGAAACACAGACCCAAGCAGCATTATACACAGAAACACAGCAAGATGAAGCTCAGGCAGGAGGGCAGTCCTCCACAACCTGGCTCAAACTAAGAACTTACATCCGAGCACGAAAATTAATTCCCAGAACACTGAGATTTCAAGGAGGCTACTGAAAGGCTCCAGGCCCCTCACACAACCCAAACAAACAGAATTGGGAAAAGGAGTGCCAAGAACGAGAGGAGTTCCCCCTCCCTCGGAGTAACAGAGCACCAGCAAGGCTTACCACCATGGCAGAGAGCTCGTTTGCCAGCTGTGCATCAGGGAGCTGGCAAAGTCCCTGGAGTTCCTATTCCACCAGCCCCAAGCAGATCCCACAGCCTGCAGAGTTTACCTGCAGGAGGGCCCTCTCTTGGCACAACCAGCAGCGCTCAGTCGGTAGCACAACACACACACCTGTACAGCAAAACACCCCAAAGTTGTCCCAGGCAAGTGGAAATGAAGAACCTCCTCAGCCCCGAGGCACACACACACCTGCAGGAAACCTAGAGATAATGAAATCCCAGGGCTAGGCAGAACCTGCAGCATCACAACAGTACTGGCACAGGATTAGGATAGCCTAATCCTTAGGGAAGTCATTAAACACAGCTTGGCTGCCGGTATGGCCAAGATGTGCATTAGCTCCTGGGGATGCTGTGGAGCAGGCAAGGCTCATCCACCTCAGCTACAATCCAGCCTTTGCTTTTTGCATCTTCCATAGAAATCTCATCCTGGCAGCACCATGCTGATGCCCAGAGGGGTTCTTGGAGCTGTACCCACAGCCAAGGGGGCCTTCAATCCCAAGACAAAATTTAAGATGCTGTTAAAACGGTGCCCATGTCAACATAACCAAGCCAAGATGGCTCCATACTTAAATGAAAGGCAGCTCAGAAAATCGTTTTTTGTTGGTATGTTTCGCTTCCCATGTTGAAGTCAGCTATACCTATGCAAAGCAGAACACTGGTGTAACTGTTTCCACCAAGCAACACACTCCCACCTCCAGCTAATCCCAAAATGGATTAGCCAAGGCTGCACCAGCTCTCTCACCATCAACTAGGCTAAACTTGAGCAGCTGTCCCGGGGTTTACCTAGTGGAGACATCTTGAACACACCTGGTTGGAATTAAGACTGGTCTTAATTCATGGGAGACCACTAACTTCAGAACAACACCAGTTTTGCCAAAATCCCTGTTTTTAAAGCCATTTCCCCATCAAGGCAGCTATTTTTTGGGGTTTTGGGGTTTTCTTTTTTGTTTGTTTTGAAACTAAAGCCATCACTCACAAGCAGCTTTGTACACAAGCAATACCCACAGCTGCCTGTTGCAGCAGATCGTCAAAGCTGAATAATGTTTTAATTGGTTTAGGGAGACTGTTCTAATTGAGACAAACTGCAGCAAAGGGGGTCCTTGAGCTCTTCCCTGAAGCCAGCTCCCACCCTGTGCACAGCTGTACCTGAAGCACATCACCAGCGCTCCAGGTGCCAGCGCACCTTGTTAGCCCATCAGACAGGCACCTGTAATAAGCATTAATTGGTTTCAGCTGGGGAATAGCCACGGCTTGTCTCACTCAGAAGAGCCACCTTTGTCCATACTCAGTTACGAACTGAGTCTCCTGTGTCACGCCCCCCTCCCCCCCAAACAACCAGAGACTACACGGAGCTTTCAGCATGTAGTTTAAGAATAAAACGGCACCTTTGGTCACCTGATAAAAGGCAGTTTAGAAGTGTGCAAAATACCACTTCCACGAGTACAAATGCCCACTCCAGCCATAAGATGCCCCACCATCCGAACCTGAGCTCGGCACCTCCAGCCCCGCTCCATTCCCCTAAAAACCGCGGGAAGAGCGGAATAACAGGTTGCTAGGCTAGGACCCGGTTTCCTCCGGCATTTCCCTGAAGGCAGCGCAGGTCAGTTGATGGTTTCCTTGAGTCCGAGCTCCGTCAGAGCCCGCCGTTCCCCGGGGGTACCTCAGCAAGAGGGTCCCCTCCAGGCCAGTCCAGCAGGAGCGGGGATCCCACACCAGCGCTCTGATAGGAAGCGGGGGAGCTCCATCTGCTGCTGTCCTGAGGGCTGGGGGCTCCCGTTCCCTCTTCACACAGGTAAAACAGGCGGGAGCACCATCCCCACTCCCCCCCCGCAGCACCACCGCGTGGAACCACGTGGCGGGGCGGCCTCGCCAGGCGGCACGTGCTCGCACTCACC
>VZTR01021451.1:200878-222714 GCA_013400775.1 Chaetops frenatus | reverse complement strand
CCTGCCCGCCGCCATCGGCCGCTTCCCGCCACCGCCCCGCGGAGCCGCCTCGCCCCGGCCGCCGTGAGGGGACGGGGCACCCGCGGGTTAACGTGGGCACACCCGAGGGATTCAATCAGACCCCCTTGAGGGATGGGGCGTAGGCAGCGCTGCGCTGTACGGCCTCAGCTGCCCTCCCAGGGACACCTCAGTGCTGGCACTTCCCACGAGCTGTGCCCCCTGCCGTGAGGGGAATGGGGTTCCCCTCTAGGCATTAAACTGAGATCCCTAAGGGCAGGCTTAGTGTCATCATTTCTTCACACATGGGCTGCGGTACTCACTCTGCCCCCTCAGAGGGGAGGGGACCCCTCCGAGTGGAATGGGGTGGTCGTGGCACTGTGGTGCCCGGCTGTAGCACCGCAGGACACCTCAGTACCAGAAGCTCTCCACTCATGGGCTGTGGTGCTCACTGAACACCCCATGAGGGAAAGGGACTCCTGAGGGGTGAAGTCAGCTCCTCTAAGGGGAGTGGGATGGTGGTGGCACTGCCCAGATGGAGTCCCTTGGGGACACCTCAGCACTGGCAACACTCCATATTCCTCTGAGGGAAACGGGACCCCAAGGATCAATGTCAGGATTTAAGGACTTAAATCAGCCCCTCTGAGGGGTCTGGGATGGTAGTAGTGCTGACTCTTGCTTTACACCTCTGGGGCCACTCACCACACATAGGCTGGGTGCTCACCGAGTGCCCAGTGAGGGTGTGCAGGAAATCATGCAGTGAAAGGCAGTAATAAGGAGCATAAAGGAAACAGAGGTCTTTATTCAAATAAAGAGAGAGATTGTCCACTGGGGCATACACCTGCGGGGTTTTCTCTCTCGAGGTTTCAGAGGATGCAGCCTCCTTTCAGGGCCACATGTTGCCCTCTTCCTTTCCCCATCGGCTGAGGTACTAGGAAGGTACAGCCTTCCCAAACCGCCTGCCACATATTCCCCCTTGAAATATGTCCTTTTTCCGCTAAAGTTCAGAAACTCAGGCTTGTACGGACCCTTTGTCTGTTTCAGGAGTCAAACTGTCTGGGTTCTGCAACAAACCTGCGGCTTGAAGCTGGTAGAGACATTAAGACCCATTTCAAAGACGTTAACACCCATACCCTCACCCATGGAATTGTTTGTCAAGACATGAGCAAACATCTTTCCTATCAAGGGGGATGGGGTTCCCCAAGAGCAGCCTCAGTGCTGGCAGCTCCCAACACACAGACTGTGATGCTCACTGAGCCCCCTGTGAACCTCCAAGGGCTTAAATCAGCCCCCCTTATGGGAATGCAATGGTGGCGCTGGAGCTGGAGCCCTTCTGAGGACGCCTTAGTCCCAGTAGCTCTCCATGCGTGGGCTGTGGCACTCACTGTCCTCCTTCTGATGGGATGAGATCCCCAAAGGTCTCTTAAATGAGTCCCCACCATGAGGGCAATATGTTGGTGGCAGTGCTGCAGTGCCCAGCTGAAGCCCCCCAGGGACACCTCTGCACCAGCATCTCTCCATACACAGGTTGTGGCACTCACTGAGCCCCCTCTGAGGGGATGGGACACCCTACGACTAAAAATAGGGTTCCCCAAGGGCAGCCTTAGTGCTGGCAGCTCTTACACATGAGCTGTGGCATTCACTGTGACCCCTGTGAAGGGATGGGACCCCCAAGGTGTTAAACGAGCCCCTCTAAGGGGAATGGGATGATGGCACTGTGGTGCCTGGATGGATCCCTCTCGGGGACACCTCAGTGCCAGTAGCTCTCCACTCACTGGCTGTGGCGCTCACTGAGCACCCCATGAGGGAATGGGATCCTGGAGGGGTTAAATTAGCCCCTCTAAGGGGAATGGTGTGGTGGTTGCACTGCAGTGTCCATCTGGAACCTTCACAGGGACACCTCAGTGCTGTCAGCTCCCACACGTGTGCTGTGGCGCTTGCTAAGCCCACTCTGAGGGGAATGGGATCCCCAAGGGCTAAAATCGTGCCCCTAAGGATTTAAATCAGCTCCTCTGAGGTACTGGAATGGTGGCAGTGCTCGGGCTCTCAGCTTCAGCACTCCTGGGGCCACCTCAGTGCCAGCCACTTGCCACACACAGGCTGGGTGTTCACTGAGCCCACTCTGAGGGGAATGGGACCCAAAGGGGTTAAAATTGATTTCCCAGGGGAAATGGGGTGGTGGCAGTGCTGTGGTGCCTGGCTTTAGGCCTTCCAGAGCCCCTTTGGCTCTAGCAGCTTTCCACACACAGGCTCAGCACTCTCTGGGCTCCCTATGGGAGAATGAGACCCCCAAGGGCTTAAATTGGTCCCCCTAAGAGGGATGGGGTGGTGGCACTGTGATGCCTGGCTGCAGCCTCCCTCCCAGGGAGGCCTCAGTGCTGGCAGCTCCCACGCACAGGCTGTGGTGCTCACCGAGCCCCCCATGAGAGAATGGGACCCCCAGGGAGTTAAATTGGGGTCCCCAAGGGCAGACTCAGTGTGCTGGCATCTCTCCACACATGGGCTGTGGCACAAGAGATAGGACCCCAAGGGTTAAATCAGCCTCCCAAAGGGAAATAAGGTGGTGGCATCATTGTGGCTCTCAGCTGCATCCTCCCCCCTCAAATGTGAGGCAGCTGCAGCTCCAGCCCACGTCCCTGTGGGAATGAGCTTTTCCCCGTGGAACAAGCACTTGATACCCAGTGGTTGGTGCTGCTGCTCCAGCCAGGGATTCCTCACCCATCAGAAAACATAAAGGTGGTTTTTTCATCTCTTACCCGGAAAAAGCAGAAAGCCCCTCACCCTTTTTGTGGCAGCGGAGGCGGTTCGGGGTTCAGACCTTCCCGCATGTCCTTTGCTCATCCTCTGCCTCTGGTGCCAGGCCTGGCTCTGCGCTGGGCTGCAGCTTTGGATGAAGAGAGCCAGTGCTCTCTGAAATCCCACCCAGCCGTGCTGGGAGGAGAGATCTTTAAAAAGAGTCAGATTTCCTTATATTTTTTTTCCTAATCCCAGTTTGGAGATGAAAAGCCTCCCTGAGCTGGCCCCAGGAATCCCTCCAGTGACACTGCAGAACAGACCCAGCCCTGACGTAGCAGGTATTTCTGCGGTTGAAGCATGAGCAATTCTGCCTTGAATAAATAGCTGGAACCCTCCCAAGACTCCTCAGATCCCTGGTCCAACTGAGCACCTCCTGCCCCGGGCGGTTCACCCCGACACCACGTGCCAGGTTTTCCCCAGGACCCAGCAGCCACCCACCCCTGGCAGACTCTGCATGTTTCCAGTCACCTAAGGGATGGCTGGTCCCCTGATGTGCCCTGTGGATGCCCTGGGGAGGTTGGCAGAGCCCGGCATGGGGGGAATCTGGGACATATGTGCACACAGAGCAGAGCAGGGAAAGGGAGCAGGTGGGAGAAGAGCTTTATTGGGAGATCCTGGACATAATAAATAAGGGTTACATTGGGAGATGATGGTGAGGGACTGGGGGCACACTGTGCTCCATGGGGGCTGGAACTGCTTCTGCCCTTCTGAGCAGGACACCTCCCTGCATCCCATCTGCCCTGTCCCGCTTCTTCTGCCCAGCAGCAAAGCCGGCCCAGGGGTGGCTGCCTGCCACCCCTTTTGGGATCGGGGCAGGGAATAACCTGTCAGAAATGGGGGCAGGGAGCGTTCTGGGGAGCAGCATGGGGCAGAAGGGGTGGGAGGGCAGGGCCTGGGGTGCGGCAGCGCCCGGCTGTCACTGTGCCAGGGCCTGGATGATGTCCTTCACCAGCATGGTGCCGATGACCATCTTCTCGCTGTTGATGGTCAGCTGGGCCATGGAGCCCTCCCGCCGCTCCAGGGTGATGAGCACCAGGCTCCCGCTTGTCACCGTCTTGGCCGCGAACCTGTTGGGTGGTGAGCACAGGCCTTCAAGGCAAGCTGTCCCCTACCACTTGGGATGCTCCGGCGGGGACAGGCCTGCCACCCATGGCCACTGTCACATTTGGGTTCACGCCGGCTCCTCATCCGAAAGGAAGCCCTGAGTGTCCCCGCTGTGATTTATATGGGAACAGTGCCTGCCTGATCCAGGTGGGGGTCCAGCTACCTGTACTCGTTGCTGGCACCGCAGGGCACGCGGCCCACGTTGGCAGCCGAGGTCACTTGCTGGACGATGGTGTGGTCACTTCGGCATTTCTCAGGCAGCGTCAGCTTCTCTGTGATTTCGCTCATGCCCATCAGCTTCCCTAGAGCAGGTAACAGAGGCACCTGCCCATCACTGGCCACACATCCTGCTGGGCCCTGCTTTGACATGCCCAAAGCAAGCCCCTCCAGCTCCCTGCCTTCAGGTTCCCCGTGACATCCTGAGCTGGCTGCTCTGCTTGCTCTTGGTTCAGCATTTAGTAGATTTGGGAAAATCCTTCATAACCCGTCCTGGGCTCATCCCCATGTCCCTCCCTGCCTGGTGGCAGCAGCCACGTCCCTGGGGATGGGCTCCTCTGGACAGTGGCAGCAATGGAGCCAGGTGCTGCAGGGGGCAAGCAGCCCCCATCCGCGGGGGCAGGGTGGGGATGTGCTGATCCAGGAGCATGGGGACACAGGGCGTCTCTCACTGGACACAGTTCTGGGAGCACCAGGGTTGGCATGAGCCCTTCACACTTTGTGGGGACCCAACAAGGCCACCCCAGCACCACAGACTGGGGGTGCAGGAGGGGGTGAGGGAAGCAGAGCTAGTCTAGGGGCCAGCTGAGCAGCCACTTACCCTCACCTGGCCGTGCCAGGTGCTCTAGGGCCACAGCGAGGGCGGCAGAGGGGACAAAATTGGGGGTGACTGTCAGTGGTGAGTGCCCATGCAGCACCCTGTCCCCCTCCCTGACCCCACTCACCCTGCTCCTTCTTGAACTCATTCTCGCTCATGAAGACAGGAGCCATGAGCTCCCCCACGGGTGGCTGGATGGAGACGTAGAACTGGCGTGTGTGGGTGCTGGGGAGACAGGCAGGTAAGAGGGGCACATGCTCAGAATATATCCCCTCTCCATGTCCTGCTTCCCATCCCTGCCCTGGGCACCGGGGGAAACTGTGGCACAAAAGGGCTCAGGAATGGGGGAATCCTATCAAGATGGATCTGGAGCTGCTGCTGCCTCCTTGTCCCCTGCACGGAGGCCTATGCATTTCCTGCTATCCCCCGACCACCCCATGCCCATCCCAGTGTCTCCTCTTCCCTGGAAGGACTCTGGTGCCTGTCCTGCTGTCCTACATCCCCTGGTATACCCCATTCCCTGTTTCTCCTGTCCTCTGTCCCCTGCTGGGAGGAGGGTGGGGTCCACATCCCCAGGGATGTTGATACCTATCCCACTTTTCCCATCTCTGGATGCCTTAATCCCTGGGGACACCCATCCTGCCCTGCCCGGTGCCAGACGCTCACCACAGCTGGAAGTTTGCCGCCTGGGTGGAATCACAGAAGTCGATGCCCATCACCACGCTGGCTGTGTCCCCTGGCGCCAGGCGCTCTGGAACCACAGGGCTGCCACTACATCCCCCATTCCCACCCAACCCCCGTCCCCATTCCCCCGCAGCGTCACGGCCACGCCGTGCCGTGCCGTACCGATCTCAGGGAACTCCTGTATCCGCATGCCAGAGAGCGGCTTTGGTTCGTTGACTCGCAGGTTCTTCACCTCGGTGTCGGTGTTGTTGGAGATCTGGATCTGGACGGCCACCATGTGGGGGTCGCCCGGGAAGGGCCGGCGGCTGAAGCAGTACTCGACCGCAAGCCCCTCGCCTGCCATGCGGTGCAGCAGCTCGTAGGTCTTCACCGCGCTGAACGCTGGGCTCAGCAGCTGCACCAGAGGACAGCGGGGGCTGCTGAGGGCTCCCCGCAAACCCTGCAGGTGGCAGAGGACCCAGGAACCCCCCAGCAGGTGACAGGGGGCCTGGGGCCCCCCCATGGAGGTCATAGGGGGCACTTACGGTTGGTGTCAGGGAGGTGTCGGTGAGAGTGAGGCCCTCCAGGTCGGTCACCAGACTGGTGGAGATGATGCTGCTGGAGGGGATGGGCTGGGGAGGAGGGGGAGTGACTGCAGGGTGGGGAAGGGGGAGGAAAGGGTTAACAGAGGTCACAGCCCCATGGGGGCAGGCCTGGTGGCATAGCCCCATGGGGACACCCACACAGGGACAGTTCTAATGGCTCAGCTCTAGGGGGACAATGGCATGGGGACAGACCTGGTGGCACAGCTCCGTGGGAACCACCACATGGGGAGAGCCATGTGGGAACAGCCCTGGTGGCATAGTCCCATGGAGACAATTACAGTGGCACAGCTCCATGGGGACAGCCACCTGGGGACAGCCATATGGGGACAGCCCTGGTGGCATAGCCCCCATGGGGAGAGCCTTACAAGGACAGCCCAGTGGCACGGCTCCATTGGTGTAGACAAAACCCTGTAGGCTGTCGCTGTGCACAGCCACGCAGGGACATTCCCATAGGCACAGCTGCCTGTCCCACACCCAGCCTCTGGGGACAAGGACCCCTCACCACACCTGTCCTTGTCCCAACTCTGCACTTCCCAAAGGACCCATGGAGTTCTGATCGCACTGGGGTGAGTGCTCATGCCTCAGTTTCCCCAGCACCACCACCACAGCCATTCACATATTCTGGGCAGCCACTCACAGTCATCCAGGTCAAGCAGGGAGATCTCCTTGGGGCTGGCCTTGCTGGTGGGGGGCTGCAGGGGAGCAGAGATGGGGAGTTCAATAGAGGGCTCAGGTAACTCTGTGCAGCCCCCCATCCCAGCCCATCCCAGCCCTCACCACCTTCCTCCGCTTGGCCTCTGCCTCAGAGCCCGAGTCGGAGCCAGAGGAGCTGCTCTCAGAGGTGCTGGCCTCCTCTGATGAGGTTTCAGCATGGCCCTTCCTTCCCTGCGGGACCTTCTTCTTGGCCTTCTTTGCCCCTTCCTCCTCCTCCTCTTCCTCACTGGGGCTGCAGGGAGAGCCCAGCTCAGGGGGCTGGGGAGGGGGTTTCACTGGGAGCACCCCCCTGCCTTCCCAGGGCGTACCTGCCTGTGGTCCCCGAGACTGCCTTATGGGAACCTTCCTTGTCCTTCTTCTTTGGCCTCTTCTCCTCCTCCTCCTTGTCCTCTGACTGCTCCCCGCTGTCTTCCTCCTCCTCTTCTTCCTCCTCCTCTGTGCCAGAGCTGGAGCTGCTGCCAGAACTGCTGCTGCTGCTGCCATTCTCTTCACTGCCGGACTCGGGTTCTGTGGGGGCACAGCTCAGTCCCGCTGCTGTGTACCCCCACATTCCCCCATCTCCCACTTCATCCAACTACATCCTCCATCATCCCACACTTGCTGCTGCCCCTCTGCTGCATCCTCCCACTGCATTCCACTGCATCCCCACTGCCCACCACTGCATCCCTCCACATCTCCTGCTGTGTCCCTCCCATGATGGGATGTCCCCACTGTCGTGTCCCCTGTCCAGCTGTGGCACCTGCCTGATGGCCACAGTGACCACTGCCCAATGTCTCACGCCATCAGGTCCTCACCACTGTCTGCTGACTCTGTGGGCCCCGACTCGCCCTCTGAGTCAGAGTAGAAAGGCTTCTCCACCTTCTCCTTCCTCTTCTCCCGGCTGGTGCACTTGGTCCACTCAGGAACCTGCTGGCACAGGGCTGATGAAGCAGGGCCATCCCATGACTGGGGGATGCAAACAGCCACCCTAGTCCCCTCATCCCCAAGCAGACGTGTGAGTGTTAGAGAGGGAACGGGGGGCAGGTGAGCAGTACCTGGGCACCTCCTGGGGCTCTTCCAAGACCTTGAGTTAGTGTCCCCACCTTGGCCCCTCCTCCCCCATGCACCCAGGCTGCTCCACGCACCTCCACATTTCTCACAGAGGGGTCGGGGGCCTCGTCTGGCCAGTCAGGCAGCTCCTGGTAGCCCACAGCCTTAGCATTGAGCAGATGGGACAGGGAGCCCAGCTGGAAATGGTCCCGATCTACAACAAGGTGAGAGGAGGCAGCAACTCAGGGACAGCCATGCAGCATTGTGGTGACAGCTCGCCCCACGTCCCAGTGCCCTGTGACCAGGGATGGGTACCTTTGAAGGAAGACTCCAAGATGGGAGCCGGTTTTTGGGCCAGGAAGAGCTTCTTGGCATATTTATTGAGGGCCCCGCTCTTCTCAGTGGGCACGATGAGCTGGCGAATGAAGCGAGCCCGGTCGCGGATGTCGTAATTCTGGTCGTACTTGGCCAAGTTGAGGACATACTGGGTCAGCAGCTTGCTCTGTGGCAGAGAACACGCTCAGGGCTGACCTCTCCCTCCCTGACAGGGAAACCGAGGCACACCCTAGGACCACATCCCTGGTACCTGCTTGGAGTTGGTCAGGTAGAGCTTAGCCGCCAGGTTGATGACCTGCAGCTTGACGATGTCCTCCTCATTGGTGAAGGACTTGGCCATCTTGCGCAGCACATCAGGCGCGATCTTCGGCACGTGCTCGCAGTACTCGCCGATGAGCCACAGGATGCTGGCCCGCGCCATTGGCACCTGTGAAACGCCCTCGGACATGTGGCACTGCTGCCACCCCCTGCTCCGGTGCGTCAGCAACGCCCCAACCCACCTGGATGTTGTCAGTGAGCTTGGCCATGTGCTTGATGATCTCGCTGTGCTGGGCTGGCTGCATCTGCAGCAGCTTTTTGATGACCACCACAGATTCGGCCACCACCAGCTCTGTGGGCAGAGACCCAGCCTCAGTGGGGTCTTGCCCTGAGAGCGACAGAGCTCCCGTTTCACCCCTGCCGTGTGCACTCACCGTCCCTGTTGGAGAGGAGCTGGACCAGGCCATTGAGGCAGGTGTCCCGCACCTTCCCGATATTGGTAGCACAGCGCCCGATGGCTTGGATGGTGGCCGCCACAAAGTCCTTGTCCATGCTGCGGATGTAGGTCTGCACAGGCATGGAGGGCACACGTGGCATGTCACCCATGTGCCAGTGCCGGACATCCCCCCTGGCAGGGGTCACACACCGGGGCCTTTAGGAAGCGCTGGTGGAGTTGGTATGGCCTCAGCCCACTCCTCCTGGAGGGGCTCTCCTCTGCCCCCTCCATGGTGGTGGTTTGGCACCGAGAGCCCTGCCAGGGCGGCAGCTGCAGTATGGCCATGGCATACCTGGAATTCCCGCAGGATGGTGGAGATGTTGGTCTCATTGGCCAGGTTGGTTAGGACCTCCAGCTGCAGGAAAGGGAAAGAGATGAGCAGCATAGGGGCACGGTGACAGGGCATGGCGGCCTTGCTATATCCTTCTGCCCCGAGGGCATGAGGACAGCTGACCCAAGGAAAGGGCTCTGTGAAGCCCCAAAGCCACCCCTGATGGGTTCTGCTGGGTGTTTCCAGCTCACCTTGAGGATCTTGATCTGTGTGGGGTCCGTGGAGCGGATGTAGAAACTCTTCAGATAGGGCTCAAACATCCCCTGCATGCACAGCCAGAGACATTAGTGTCATCTCTTGTTTCCCCCTCCTTTCCAAGGCCACCTCCAGGCTCTGGTGACCTTGCTGGCTAATCCTCCTCTCAATCTGGAGTCAACAGTGCCAACTCCTCCCACACCAAGTCTGAGACTCACCCGCCGCTTGATGGACATGGTGGCCACATTCTGCAGCACAACATACTGCACCTCACTGTGGGGACAAAGAGGGGACCACCATCAGTGGGGCAGGGCCAGACACCCTCAGCGAAGTCCCTGTGAATACAGGCCAGGACCCACCACCAGGCTGGTGCCACCAAGAGGCTGTCACCTCATGTCTGGAGTGGGCCAGCCCAAAAAGGCCTCCAACCTGATGTCCCTCCAGGGATGGGTTTTTAGGGGTCTCTCACAGGGTCTTGGAGCTCCCCATGGGTTCCAACAACTGGAGGGGGGAAGGGTAGGACACCACCACAACCCAGGTGCCACAGACCTGTGACTCCGCAGGAGCCGTACCAGCGCCTTGGCAATGACTCCAACCTCTGCCTTGGGTGCCAGGTGGAAGTAGAGCTGTGCCACGGCCATCACCACCTATTGACACACACCCGAGTGTCACCTGGTGCCAATGGGATATGGCCGTGTCCCCCAGTCCCACCCTCAGCACCTGGAGGTAGCCTGACCCTGAGGACACCCATCCCGGGGTGTCCCTCAAGCACCCCAGTGAGTCCCTGGCCGTGGGGAATCATAAGCCCGGGCTGATGGACACCACCAATGGCTCTGGGGGATGAGCAGGGTGGGAGTGAGGGTCTCACCGCGGCATTGCGGCTCTGCAGCAGGGGCTTGGTGTTACGCAGGAGCAGGCGGTGGTCGGGGTCCATGACGTAGGGCTTGCGCTTGGCCAGTGAGGCTGCCTCTGCCTTGGCATCTTTGGCGTCCTCCTCTTCGGAGCCGTAGAAAGCCTTCTCAGTGTTCTCCTCCAGCAAGGACTCCTGCTGGCAGGTGGGGCCCTTTGCATCCCCGAGAGCACTCCCCCTTCACCCCACCTCCCTGGAGGCTCCCAGGACGCCCCAAGGCTCCCAGGGCATCCTGTGCTCCTGAACTCACGTTCTGGTTGGGGCTGAGGAACTGGGTGCGGGCATAGCGGGTCAGCATGTTGATGATGACCACCTGCCCCCACTCCTCCACGTCGATGAGCAGGTTGCAGAGCTTGCGGTAGTTCTTGTGGATGAGGTCTATGCGCTCCGGGCACACCTCCTCAAATGCCATCACCACGCTGCCAGCCACCAGCTGCAGGGGAAAAGCCCAGGGTGACTTACTGGAGTAGTGGGATTGTCAACAAGAGGCTGGTTTGGTGGGGATGGTGGCATCTCCGTGAGGGTGCTGGTTTGGTGGGCAACCCTTCCTTGTAGGGACGTCAGCTCAGTGGAGTTGGTAAATTCCCCATGAGGATGTTGGCCTGATAGGGACAGCAGCGCTCCCACAAGGATGCCAGCTCTCCAGGGATGGCTTCATCCCCACAAGGACACCAATTTGGTGGGAACGTCTCCAGCCCCATGAGGACACCAGGCCAGTGATGTTCCCAGATTTAGAGGTGGGGAAGACACAGCACCCTACTCACCGTGGTCTTGTCCGCCAGCAGCTTCTCGATCACTTCAATGAGCTGGTCCTTCTGGTCTGAGTCAAGGCTGTGAGGGAGGAACAGGGCGGGTGATGCTGGACCAAACTGCTCCCCATCCCTGCCTATCCCAAGCAGCCAAGACCTTTATTCCTATGCCCTAAATTTAGCAGCTGACATCCCCCCGTTACCTGTACAGCTTGGGGATGGCATGGGCGGCTGTCTTGCGCACATACGGGGACATGTCCGAGGCAGCCTCCTTGATGGCCAGCATCATGATGGGCACGATTATGGGCACGCGGATGCTGGACAGGACCCGCAGGGCACTGGCGCGGATCAGCTGGTTGGGGTCCTGTGGGGACGTGTTGGGGGCTGCAGTGCAGCTGTGGGAGGCTCAGTCCTCCTCCAGACCTCCCTTGGGTCCTCCAACCAGCCCACCTTGAGTCCTCGCTGGAAGGTGGAGATGGAGAGCAGGGCCAGATCCTGCTGCTCCTCTGCGTAGCGCACCAGGTACACGTACACCAGCTTCTTCACCTGCAGCGTGAAGGTGCCACCTCAGAGCCCCCCAAAAACCAGCCAGTCCCCAAAAACAGGGAAAGTGCCAGACCCTGGGATGCCACTGCCAGGGGCCACCCACCCAAGATCTTCCTCACCTCAATGTTCTTGCAGGCAACGTTTTTCACCACAGCCGGGAAGAGATCAGAGGCATTTTTACCACGGGCAATCATCTAGGGGGAAAAAGAAGTGGTGTGACCCTGGGCAGCTGGCACAGCAGGGGCCAGTAAAACGTGACACAGCTCGGCACCAGCAGTGGTCCCCACCAGTGACAACAGCACCCACCGCCACAATCCTCTTCATGGCCTCCAGCTTGAGCGAATCCTTGTTGCTGTCAAGCATCTCCTTGAGGTCATCATGCCTGAACCACACCAGGGGGGAAAAAAATTACCATTTTCACATTTTTACCTTTCTGGTCTTTTTAGTCTTCACATTTTATATTTTTTAGTCTTTTTGTTTTCTGCTCCCAGCCTGCCATCAGGCCAGCAATCCAACCCTTCATCGTGAAATATTTATGGGGACAGGAGTTGGGTTACAGGCGGGTGAAAGAGGCACCGGAGGGACTGGCATGGTGCTAGCACCCAGTGCCATCCTCATCCCAGGCACTGGGACAAGAACCCCGTCCCATCCTGGCTGTGGTTGTCACCCTACATTGTCCCTAAATCACAGGTGCCCATCACCAGCTCCATCCTGGCTTGGCTGGGTGTCCCTTGTCCCCTCACAGACATAGTGGCACGGATGTGCCAGCACACCCCGAAGCAAAGCCCTTCCCTGGTCCCCTCCCTTGGACTGGGAAAATGCCACCAGCCTTTCATAAAGTTGTCACCACTGTCCTCTCTTCTAAGGGACACTGGTCCCCCCACTAAACTGGGGGCACCTGCAAGGCTGCGTCTACCTGCAGCAGCTGAGGGTGACACCCACGGGATGACGCTCGGCCAGAGCCACCATCACCAGAGGGTCCTGAGGGGGCTCCCTGGGGGAGTCTTACCGCGGCGGTGGCCTGGTGCCAGTGTCCACTGCGGGCTCGGTGCCGGCGAGTGGCCGCAGCTCATCGGCTCGCAGGGCGCTGTAGCAGGTAGGTTGTCCAGCCTCGGTGGCCAACACCGGGCTCGTCACCTCCTCAGCCACATCACCACCCTCTGGTGTTTTCGGCCAGCAAGCCGGCCCCACCGGCAGCTGCCGCAGCAGCTTCTGCACCGGCGGCAAGGAGATCATGGCTTTGACTAGGGGTACTGGCCCTGGGGACGGCTACCGGGCTGTGGCCCCGCTCCTCCGCCCGGCACAGTCGGCTGAAACCTGATGCCGTCGTTGGGGTTGGGTTGCAGCCTCGATCAGGACGCCGTTCCCAGTGGATGAGGCCAACTTGGGATGTCACATCCAGAGTGACATCTGACCTGCAGTTGGGACTTGGGGACACTGCAGGGAGCTCCTTCCCCAGTGCTGAGCGGCTCAGTCCTGGGCAGGGAATGCACATCATGGTGGGACACTCTACCTGGGCGGTACGGTGGCATGATGGGGCACCTGTGGGTGTCCAACCTGGGTAGTGGGGTCACACGCACTTCCAGGCCGGGAGACATTGCCAAGGAGGGGTCAGAGAGGGGGAGACTTGGACAGACTGGGAGACACTGCCAGGGGCTCCCGGGAGGGACACACGCTCTGAGATGGGGACACTGCCAGTGGGTCATGGATAGGGGGCACTGCCAGGTTGGAGAACACTGCCAGTAGAGCAGGGTTGGGGGACACTGTCATGCTGGGGGACCCATACTGGGACACAGCCGGGGGTAGGGAGTGTTACACTGCCAGAAAGGGGACAGTAGGGGCACTACCAAGGGGTCAGGAAAGCAGGGGGGACATGATGAGATGGGGATTCTGCTAGCAGGTCATGGATGGAGGGCACATCCAGAGCCGGGGACAGTGCCAGGGGCTCAGGACTGGGTGGATTTTGTCATACTGGGGGACATTGCCAGGGTATCAGATAGAAGGGGATGCTGCCAGGGGTTGTGGGAATGGGGGACCTAATGAGATAGAAGGGGACGCTGCCAGCACATCACAGATCAGGGACACATCCAGAATGGGGCACATTCTTCAGCATCAGGGAGGAGTACAGGGATAGGGGACACTCCCAAACTGGGGACACTCCCAAGAGGTCAGGATGGGGTACACATTTAAAGTGGGGGACACTGCCAGGGAATCAGGGCTGGAGGGACACTGTCATATGGGGGGATACTGACAGAGGGGCAGGGGTGGGGGGACACTGCTGGGCTGGGTGACACAGCCATGGGTAGAGATGGTGATGCTATCAGACAGTGATTTCCTCCTGGGGCAGCAGGGAGGGGGGGACACTGCCAGAGCAGGGGACACTGATGCGGTAGGGAGGGCAAAGAGACATTCCTGCAGCTCCAGGAGCACACACACACCCCCCGTTCCTCTTCATCCCTGCCTCCCCCAGGAGCCTGTCCCATGCAGTGGTGACATTCCTCAACTCCCCCCGCACCGCTGGGAGCCTCGATGCTGCGGGGACGGGGGGGTGTCAGCTCAGGAGAGCCACAGGAGCCAGCAGATCCCATGGTGGGAGCACCGTACCCGGGATGCCCCAGCCCGGGGGTGGGAGGTTCGAGGGGCTTCCCCGCGCATCTCCCCCAACCGCACCATCTCCAAAATCCCGCGGTGTTCCCACAAAACCCTCTCCGGCCTTTGCAACCTGTACTGACGGTGGTGGCGACGTGACCGCGTTCCCTGTCTCCATTCCTGTCCCCATCCTCATCCATATCCCTATCCACATCCCCACCACCATCCTCATCCGCATCCCCCGTCCCTGTTGCCGTCCCCACGCCGGGGGCCGCTCCAGCCCCGGCTCGGGTACCACGTCCCCGCCGAGGACGGCGGCGAAGGCCTGCGGTGGCGGCCACACGGGCAGGCTCGTCTTTGTCCCCTGTGCCCGCGTTGTCCCCACCTCTTGTAGTCGGAGGAGAAGATGCCGCCGCTGGCGGGGTCGTGGCCGTACTCGGGCTCGCCCAGGCTGGAGGAGCCGCCCTTCTCCTCGCCGTAGGCCGGGCTGGCGGCCATGGCGGCGGGAGGGATGCGGGATGCGGGATGCGGGGGGGACGCGGGAACTGATGTCAGCGCGGGCGGGGACGGGGCCGGCCCCCGCCCGGGGGCAGCGCCCGGCTGCACCGACCCCCGCCGGCATCGGGAACGGGAGCTCAGGGGGGACCTTTGCAGCTCCAGAAGGGTCCCTGCGCAGCCCCGGCACCTGCACAGGTTTGGGAGCGGGACACGGGTGATTTTAGGAGGAGCAATGCTGGGGACATAGCTGTGATATAGTGACTGTCGCCGAGCTCACAGCCGCGCACATACCAGTCCAGAATCATGAGAATCTATAATTACAGTAATAGACATCAATTGTGCGTGATTATAATTAGACGTATTAAAAATTATTACAGTAAATAACGTTATATGTTCTGATGTTATACTGTGTATTAGTGTATCCTACTATATTACATTTTATACAGTATTTTATACATTATTATTTTGTATATAAAACTGTGTGCAGTATACATAATGTACATTTACTTACATATTGTGTATAATTCTCTTAGACGCTGCATACTATATACCATATATTGCCTGATATTTACTACGTTGCATTGTAATATATTACAGATTGCATTAATTATGCATTACTATATATTTGCCATGTTCAATCATACTATATTATAGATAATCCGTAAAGCATTCTACATTCTACAGTTTACATACTATATAATATATGCACTTTTATATATGCTACATGTTATACTATATTATATTGCAGATTATATTAATTCTATTATATACTATATAGTATTTAATGTAGTGCATATTACATATTGTGTATTATGTGTATTATTATTATTGTGTATTATGTGTTATCTTCTGTATGATAAAATCTAATATTTTGTGATCTCTATTCCACATGATAGTATATGTGATGCATGATATCTGAATTATTATATATATTAGGCATGGTATTAATTTATATTATTCTTATATATATTGTTATATATATGGTAGTTTATATTGAATATTGTTATCAATAACATGATAGGAATTATTATATACTAGATATATTATCATATATTAACTATACAACAGATATTAAATATAAATAGATATTTTAGATATGACTGTACACATTATGATGCTTCATATATATTTGTATATAATATATTACTATAAATTATATCTATTACAAGAGATCATTATTGATATTATTATAGTTGAAATTTTGTTTGCATTTCTTTGATTTTTCCCAGCTACTTTATACTATTGGCGGATATTTCCACTATTATTTCTCCAGGCAACTGACCAGCCCCGGAGCTGGTGAGGATGGGGCAGCACTCACCCCATCCCACAGGAGTGAGGCAGCGAGGGAAAATAGCCACGGTTCAAGTAGCAGAATCAGATAAAGCATCTAATTAATGGACAGCAATTAATCCTAAGCACGGAGAAAGGGGACACATCCACTCCAGCCCTCCCTGGGACCTCACAGCCCTCCCAGGCACCCCAGCCCTGCTTGGGGACCCTGCTGCTCTCCTGGAGACCTGAACCCTCAGAAGGTACAGAGAAGAGCCAGACTCCACCTTCTTTCCTCCCCATAAACAGTGATAAAATCCTGCTGGACATTCCCCTCTCCCTGCTGAACTGCTCCAGCTCTTTCAGCTTCCCTTCCTACAGGAAATGCTCTAGACCCTGGGTGGCCCTTTGTGGTGTCTCTCCAGCTTGTTCCTGTCTCTCTCACACTGGAGAGCCCAGCACAGGACCCAGCACTCCAGGGATGCCAGGATCACCATGGGTTGGTGACTCACTCCCCCTCACTGCAGATACACTCTACCCCATCAACTGGATCAGTAATGAAGAGGTTGACCAGGACTTGATGCAGAGTTTTCCCCTGGGGTACACCACCAGCCTCCAGCCAGAGCTGATCCAGCCCTTTGGCCCATTTTCAACCCAGCAGTCTACAGAATATTCATTTTTAGATGCCAGCAGTGGAAGAGGCAGGTGTTTGTCTCAGGAGGCCATGGGGAGGAAAGAGCAGCCTCTCCCTTCAAGGTGTGTCAAGGTGGGACATCACTTAACAGCGGCTTCTGGGAGAAGTGAGGAAATAACAGATCAAACAGAGCTGGCAAAGGGTTTCCATGCAACAGTTTATTGCCACACAAGAGGACTGACCAGCCACCGGTGCAGCTCCGGTCCCAGGGGAGGATGCTCCAGCCCCACGTGTTCCCCAGGGGCACCGTCACCTCCATCACTGCAGCGCTGGGGACACCTGGGCAAAAAGAAGAGGTTTGGTGATGCTTGGCTGGAGCAGGTGCCAAGTTGTCCCCAGGGTGGTGGCACCTGATCTGGAGATGGCCCCCACCAGAGCACCAGCAAGGTGGCCCAGCCCCAGGAGGGCGAGAGCGAAGTGGATGCAGTTGCAGGTGACGATACTGTAATCCACGGGCTGGTCCATGGCCGCCCGGATGCGCTGCTGCAGGGCAGCCACGTCCATCCCTCCCTTCCTGCGGAGCACCTTGGCCGGGCCCCGCGTCCGCAGGAGGTGGCTCTTGCCGTGCTTGGCCACGATGCCTGACGGTGACATCCCTGAGCTGCCTGCGGGGCAAAGTGGGCTCTGTACCCCTTGTCCCTTCCGTGGACATATCCCCATGCCTTGACACCTCCTGGGGCTCACCTTCCAGGTGGATGATCTCCCCGTCACCACAGTAGACGCCAGCGTGGGAGCCCCACCAGCCAGGGCCCCCGGAGGCCAGCGGGAAGAGGAAGAGGTCCCCGGGCTGGGGCTCAGCCACCCCGTTGGGGGCCATGTCAAAGTGTTGTCCCAGCAGCCCCTCGCAGAGGAAGAACCCTGCCGTGGTCACTGCCCCAGTCACTGCCTGGGGACCCAGCTGTGTTTCAGGGTCACCAGTGCCCCTGGGGACACCAGCAGCATCACTGACCTGCTGCCTCATCCCACATCCCTGGCGATTTAAGCACAGCTTGGGTCTCAGGTCTCCTTGGACGGAAACCCTCTGGGTAGGGGCTGCCTCCTCTGGGTGCTGAAGCACCCGTGAGTGCCGAGGAAAAGGCAGGGTGTGCAGGATTTGGCCCAGTTGTGCCAGGGGTGAGATGGACAGTGCAGGGCACAGGGGCAATGCCAGCACTTACCTGCCTGGAGCTGCTCACCTGGAAGGACAAACACCATGCATCAGCCCCAGTGGCAGCCGTGTCATGGCTCAGCCCTGGCCTGGGCTGCTGCCAATCCCTGCCCAAGCACCTGGCTGGGGTTCCCATGCCAGCAACCCTAAACCTGTCGCACCCAGGAGCCCAGCCAGTGCCAGGGCTGGAGAAACTGCCAGTCCAGGGCTTGCAGGGTCTGAAGAAGGGAGTTCACCTGTGGGGAGAGGGGGCAGGGCAAGACGGGGACCTGTCCCCTGCCAGCATCCATCTCTACCAGCACACAGTCCAGCCCAGCCCAGCCTCCCAGGCCACACACCCCCCTCCCCCCCCCCGCCCAGACCCAGCACCAGGCAGGGCCCAGGTGTGGGGTCCAGGGGCACTGGGTACTATGGCAGAGGGGTGGGATCACCTGGATGCAGGTGCCCTCCCTGCCGGCTCCCCCTTTACCTGGGTGAGGACGTTCATCTGCAAGGAGAAAACACAATGTCCCGAGAGCTGGGGACAGGTGCCCCATACCTCAGGGACTTCTCTGTCCCCACAGCTGTGGTGACACGTCACCCTGCTGAAACCCAAGCTGCGGTTTCAGTGCTCCTCCTGTGCCCTGCTGCCTCACCTTGGGGTCACCTCCGAGGTCCCCTCACTCCACCGTGTTTCCCAAGCTGCTGCTGCTCCAAAGGTGGCTCCAGGGCAGGACCTCAGCCCGCCCCTGCGAGCACGGCAGTGGCTCTTGGCACCGGCACATGGCTCCACCAGTGCCTGGGAATGTGCCCGGACCGGCTGCACTGTGGCACTGTGCCCATCCTGTAGGGCCAGTCCCAGGGGCACAAACCCGACCTGGTGTGACATTTCATCCACAAACCTCTTGGGTGACCCCAAAGGAGTCATAAAACAGCCCCATGGCCACAACGCCTCGGTAACCAGTGACCACCAGGCTGAGGACAGATCACCTCTTGGTGCCAAAACCCTCTGGCCCTGGGATGCCACCAGCCTGTCCCCAGCCCTGTCACCCCAGAATGGTGCATGCCCAGGGTCAGCTCCAGCGCCACATTAAACTTTAATCCTGGTGCCAGGGGTCAGTGAAGGCTTTAGCAGGGCTCAGGTGGGTGACTGTCTCCCTCTGTCATCGGGCAACCTCCAAAGAATCATTTATCAAGGAGCCTCCAATAAACAGCAGCTAATTACAGGTGAAACCCTAGCCTGGCCTGGACCCAGCTCAGTGCAGGCAGTCACATTAACCCTTCCCAGCCACCTCCAATCCCACAACCACCCTTCCGGAACTTCATGTCGTCTTCTTGTTGGTCTTGTCCCCTTCTGATCTCCACCATCCTCTCCTGGTCTCTGCTGTCTTGTCCGCATGTACCCATCACACCCTTCTCATTCCCATCCTCCCCTCCCAGTCCCCATCACCCCATCTCAGCCCTTACTATCCCCTCATGACTTCCATCCACCCCTATTGCATCCCACTGCCCCCTCATGATCTCCATCACACCTTCCTGGACCCCATCATCCTCACATGGTCCCTCTTGTCATGTCCTGGTCTCCATCGTTCCCTTCCCGGTCACTGCTGTCACCTCCTGCTCTCCACATTTGTCACCATCAAAACATCCAGCTTACCATTGTCCCTTCCTGATCCTCATTATTGCCTCCCAGTCCCCATCACCTCCTCCTTGTTCTCATCACCCCCTCCTGACCCTTGTTGTTACCTCTTGGTCCCCATCATCTCCCCTCCCTCCCCCATCGGCTCCTCTTGGTCTCCATCATCCCCTCCTGGTCCCCACTGTCTCCCCTTGGTCCCCAATATCTCTTCCTGATTCCCATCACCTTCTCTTTGTCCCCATTGTCTCCTCCTTGTCCTCACTGTCCTGTCCCCTTCCCCACCACTCCATGCTGTCACCAACAGGAGTGGGACTGCCAGGACAGTGGTGCTTCTCTGGGTTACTCAATGTCCCCAGACAAGCTATCCCTGGCCAGGATGGATTCACCAGCTCCCCACAGCCAGTGGGATTAGGGTGGCTGAAGCCCTGGGGCTGCTCCTGACCGCAGGTCTCAAGCCCATCACCAGCATCTTTGGGTAATTAGTAAATTAGTAATTAAACACTCTCTGTCTGCTGGGGGGAAGGGGGGCAGATCCCAAGGTTTTAGGCTGGGTAATCCTGTGGCATCTGCCCCAGCATCTGTCACCGAGCCAAGTCACGACCCTGCCTCGGGCTTTAACGTTTGCTCCTTCACCCCCACCCACCACCCACAGCCCCTCAGCTGAGGCGTCAGGCCCGCTCATGTCGCACCCAAAACAGGCTGGGTTGGGCTCCCACGAGAGCCCAGTTGGGTGCTGATGGAGCCCTCATCCCTGGGACGAGGACAGGGTGCTGCTCCACAGGGAGCCCACCGTAGGGACTGGGTGTAATGGAGGAACGGGGTGGGAAACCACATTTTTGTAATTATTGGCTTTCCTGGGGGTGCTGATGATTGGCTGGCAGCAGATGGTTGGCCCAGCTAATCCCCCCTCCCAAATCCCTGCTCCAGAGCTGGCTTTTACCCGAGGGCTGGGCGAGGAGGGGACGGGGAAATTAGCCGACTCAGCTGTATGGTCATGCTGGCCACTCCCCACTGTCCCTGGCCTGTGTCCCCCTGGCTGGGCTGGCACGCTGGGATCCAGGTGTTCCTGGCATCCCTGGCTTGGGCCCTGGGGGGTGTCTCACCCTTGGGTGAGAAGTGTGGAGGCACCCAAGGGCCGGGCAGGGAGGTGACAGCTTGCTCCCACCGCATTAGCCCGGCGTCATAATTCTGCCGCAGGAGGAGGTGGCCACTGCTGCAGATGGCGGCGGTCAGAGATCTGGGTCAGGACAGGGGGCTGTGGGTGGGACAGGGCACCCTGGGGAAACGGGGGGTCCCAGGGTGGGAGGGGGCTGGAGGCAGGGGGCATGGAGCCATGGTGAAGGCAGGGATGGAGCCATGGTGAAGGCAGGGATGGAGCCGTGGTGAAGGCAGGAATGATGGTAGAACCTTGTAGTCAGGAAGGATGATGGAATGTTGCTGCACGTGGGAACATGGAGCCATGGTGCAGGCAAGGCTGATGGAGCCACAGTGCAGAGAATTAANGGGATGGAGCCATGGTGAAGGCAGGGATGGAGCCGTGGTGAAGGCAGGAATGATGGTAGAACCTTGTAGTCAGGAAGGATGATGGAATGTTGCTGCACGTGGGAACATGGAGCCATGGTGCAGGCAAGGCTGATGGAGCCACAGTGCAGAGAATTAAGATGGAGAAACGCTTCAGGCAAAAGGGATGGGAGGAGGTTGTAGGCAGGAGGATGGAGCCATGCCGCAGGCAGGGGTGATGCAGGAATGCTGCAGGCAGTGGGGATGGAGCCACACATCAGTCAGGGATGCCAGAGGGGTAACCCCCAGCCCCTGGATCCACTGGAGTCACTGTTGCCAGCCCTCAGCAGGGACCTGCTGCCAGTGCCTGTCCCCTGGGACACCTTCAGGGCATCAACACCCCTGAGCCTCCTCTAGAAGGGGCAAAGCAGGCCGGGAACCCCTGTCCTCAGCCTGGCCCATCGCTGGGGACGAGCCGGGCCCGTGACGGTGGCCACCCGCCACCCCCCTGAGCGGGGCGGGGAGGGAGTTTAGCGGCTAAAGCCCACAAATCCCAAATTGTGCTGCCCTGTCACCGCGAGGGTTTAGAGGTGGTTGCGTAACCCCGGGGGCCACTTGGCCCCCACCCTCTGCAGTGTCAGCAGCCCCAACATCCGTGGGGGCCCCGGTCCCGGGGAGGGGATGCTGAGACACAGCGGGGCCCCTACCGAGCATCCCCCCTCCCCTCGCCATCAGGGCCGGTAATTAATTACTTGGGGGCAGGGAAATTACCCCCCTTAATTACCACTTTTCGTTATTCCCCTCTAACCGCCTTAGTGAAGGGCTTATGCGCTTACAGGACCTGGTGGATCCCAAGGGGAGGACGACACATATGGGGGCTCCCCAGTCCAGGCCCCATCTCCCACCCCAGCCGCAATCTCGGCCTGGCAGTGCCGGGGTTGGGGCGGGCGGGCAGTGGCCGGGTGACACCTCCACCGT